>JAJJXG010000022.1:600000-893043 GCA_024516215.1 Geopyxis carbonaria | reverse complement strand
TTGAATTCGTTGGGATTTCAGACTTCAGCTTCTCCATTCCTTCAAGTGTGTCTGGAAAGTATTCTTGGTGGATCCCGTGCACAAGCACCTTGGCCCAGTCTTCACTGGTTCTGATCTCCTGAGTTTCCTTGTCCGCCTGATTGATAGCCTTCTGGATCTGGTCTTGTATTGTAGCACATCTTGTGCGGTGCAGTCGTCTTTGGTCATCACTACAATATTGCCTCTGGGGTTGAGGGTAGCACTTGCGATTTTGAGTTGAGGAGGAGCTTGAGCCTGGTGTAATGCCGTGTTCATTGTGTCCCTCAGTTCCTAGTGAGTTGATCGTCTTGTTTGGTAGTTGAAGTGTTTCTCAGGATAGTGAAAGTTATTGCCTTTTTGCTGGGTCCGCTTGGTGTTAGGTGTAGTTTTTGAAGCGTTTTTGGGGCCAGTGGGGGTTGAGCTTGCTACTTGGCTCCAGGTCTTCTTGCTGTTGGGATCCGCGGTGGTGGTAGTAGTGGTGTTTTTCAGTAAAATGTCAATTTTGTCTTCAAGTGCCTTGATCTTTTTGTTCTGTTTTGCAATGACGCCTCTGAATAATTGAGACACCTTGGCTACAATGTTGGTGACCAGCAGACTGTTATTTATTTATTTATAGTTCATACAAGCATGCAGCCCTAAGGCTATGGCTAACTAAAACGAAAAAGAAAAACATATGAAAGATAATATGCGGCTGAACACTCCTTAACCTGTTCGTCCGCGGCCTTAGTGTGTCGCAGTCCTTTTCAATCTGCCCTGTTGGTGTTGTATTTCCAGGTTGCGTTCAACCATGTGTGTGCCTTGGGTCTTTAAATGCCCTCCTCCTCTCCTGCCCCCGCCTCTGCTTCCGCGTCTCGTCATCACCTGCTTCACCATCATCACCTTCCTCACCTTCCTCAACTTCCTCAACTTCCTCAACTTCATTCAGTGTTCCCCAACCCATAACTGCCCGGCCTTGCCAGTACAAGTCGGTTGGGGAGTTGTCAGACGTAGCTTGTTGTCCAGATGTATACCAGTTGTGGCTGCCGATACCAGTTGTCTTCAAGAACTCCAAGGTTTGTTCAAGATTCTTTTCGTTGTACAGCAGGTCCCACCTCTTTGGCCTTAGGTTGTCGATTTCTTTGAGTAGTCTGCGTCTGTGTGTTCTGTAAAGTGAACACTGGAGCAGGACATGTTCGCCAGTTTGTTTTGGGCTTCCACAGTTGCATTTGCCATTGGTGACGTCTTTGGCTTGAATCTTCTTCAGGTAATCTTTGAAGAAGCCATGCCCCGTCTTGAAGGAGAGTAGTTGGAATGTTGCGTGCCTGGTCAAGGTGTTGTAGCACTCTGCCATGTGCATCTTGGGCCAGTGGGTGTTGTTGTTTTGGACGTAGTACTTGCCGTGTTTGGATGTGGTCCACTGTTTCCTCCAGTCAAGCAGCTGTTGTGCTTTGACCTGACGTCTCAGGAAGGAGAGAGTGGTGGTGGTGTGGTGTGGTTGTTCTTTTTGTGTTGCTTTGTTGGCCAGTTCGTCAGACTTTTCGTTTCCAGGTACCCCCGTGTGGCCTGGTACCCAGCAAATCTTCAAACCAACTTCCATCTCTTCTAGTTTTGTGGCCAGTTCGTCCACTGCCAGTGCTATTGCCTGCCCAGGTCCTGGTGCAGTGTGTGCCATTCTTGCGATTGCAGCCTGGTTGTCAAGGAATACATACACATCTTTTGGTTTGTGCATGTTTCTTTCCACCAGCCGCGTACATCTCTTAACTGCTAGAAGCGCCCCCTCTAGCTCTGCATCATACACTTCTGCCTCTGTTCCAAGAGGCAGTACCAACGAAATGTCTGGAGTACCACTGCCCTGCATGATGTACACACCAGCGCCTGTTACCCCATTGTCTTGTTTTGAGCCATCACTGTATGCAATCATGTAATGGCTGTCTTCTTTGATCTTGTCAAGCAGCAGAAAGTGTAACTCAGTCGCCTGCTCCTTGTCTGCTTGCTCAATAATCCATTGAACTTTAGATTCGTGCCATGGTGGTGTGTGTGTTGCATTGAAGGTTTCGATTTCAGTGGTTGGTTTCAGCCACGCCCTGACAGTGTGTAGTAGGGCATCTAGTCTGCTGAGGAACTTTGGTTTGTCTGAGTCGCAGTGCCACTGAGCTGTTGACTCCAGCTCTTCGTCTCTTGTGGTGGTGTCAAAACAAGGAGGGAAAGGTTTCCGGGCATCTTGTTCTGATGGGGTGGGATTCAGGAAGTGTTGCGATTCTGAGGGCATATCTTCTGGCAATGTGGTTGAGTCTGACTGTGGTGGGAGGGATTGCTGCTTCCGCTTCAAGTGCAGCTGTTGGTGTTGTTCTGAACGCGCCCATGATTCCTCTCAATGCGCTATTCTGGACCATCTGTAGCTTTTTCGCCAGCTGTTTCTGGCCTTTCCACCATATTTCCACTCCAAAGTCCATTACTGGAAGGACTGTTGTGGTGAACAGTGTTCGCATGGTGCTTGGAGTGATGCCTGACTGGGTGTTTGCCATTCTGCTAAAGGCAAAGTATGCTCTTGTCGCAGCTGTGGTTTTGAGCTTGATGTGGTGGCTGAAGTTGAGTTTGCTATCTAGCCATACTCCCAGCCATCTGACAACCGGTGATGGCTCAATGATAGCGCCATTAGGGAGTGTGATTGCAGTCTGGTCTGGATTTCGTTTGGTTGAGAAGTGGATGAGTTCAGACTTGGGGCCGTCGAATGTGAGGGCATTGTTGTCTGACCAGGTGAAGAGTGTTCGCACTATTTTCTGAATTTGCTTGCAATTGGCAGTGGTGCTCTTGCCAGATACCACGATTGCAACGTCATCAATGTATGAAGGGCAATTGATGTTAGGATGCTTCTTCTCAAGCTCATCAAAGAGTGGTTTGAGGTAAAGCAGGAACAGGATTGGTGAGATTGGGGAACCTTGAGGGAATTCCCGTCTGTACTGGTTGCAATGTCTCTTTGTCTCCGTCAAAGGCCAGTGCTGTTGTTCTATTGTTGAGGAAATCGGAAACCCAGGATAGAACGGGTGGTGGAAGTCCCATCTGAGCCAGTGTGTGTTTGAGACGGGTGGAGGAGACATTGTCGAAAGCGCCCTTGACATCCAGAAGTACAGTTGAGACCACTTTCTTTTCCTTCTTGCCAACATCAATGTCGTGTGCTAAACACATCACTGCATCAATGGCATTTCTCTGTTTCCTCCCCCCCATCTGTGCCTTGTGTAAGAGATTGTACTTCTCAGACAAGAATCCTAATCTTGTCGCCATGATCTTTTCAAGCACCTTTCCCAAGCAGTTGAGCAGGGCGATAGGCCTGTATGCCTTTGGTGTAGAGTAGTCAGGTTTGTTTGGCTTTCTGATGACAGCTGTTGTTGATTCCCGCCAGCATACAGGATGGTATCCACGTTTGGCTAGTTGTGCATATATGGTGTTGAACATGTATGGGATCGCTTGGTAGGCTTTCTGCAAGCAGAGGAATGGGAGTCCGTCTGGGCCTGGGGCTTTGTTGGGGTGAGATGTGAGGATTGCTTTTTCAACTTCTCTTCTGGTGACCGGTTCCCAAGGCAGTTGAAGTCTGGGTGTGTCTTGAGCTTGTGGGGGGTAGTTAGGTGGTGGTGGGAACATAACAGTTCGAAAAAGGCTGCACTTTTCTTCAAACGTAATGTGCGCGTTGTTGTCAGAGTCCAGCAATACTGGAGTTCTTTCAGTAACTCTGGGTTTGGTGTATCGCAATAGGCTGAATGCATCCGTCCCTTTGACTTGTTCAAGGTACTCAACCCAGTTTTTCTGTTTCTGTACTCTGATGTGTCTGAAGTACAGGTTTCGCTTGGTTGTGAATCTCAGCCAGTTGGCCCTGGTCCTCTCCTCCTTAAAATCTCTCAACGCCTGGGCCATATTCTTTCTGTCCTGAGACAGTTCCTCACACCACCACCTCTTCGCCCTTGGTGAGTGCTTCATGACTGGTGTTGACTTTCTGGTGGCCGATACAATGATATCTCTAAGGTAACAGGCAGCCGCTTCCAGATTGTTGGTGTTGTGTGAATTGTCCATCAGCTCTTTCCATCTGCGCTTTGATTCTTCTTCAGATTCAATGAGCGCGTTGTTGAAGCATTCCCAGTCTGCTTGCTTCCAGTTGTAATGTTGTGCAAGTGGTGGAGTCACTGTGTCTAGACTGTCCGAAATCAAGTCAAACTTGATCACCTCATGATCAGACCCAGTTGTATGGTTGTCGTCAATGGCCCAGTTGATGGTGTTGTTGTGGAGTGATGCAGAAGAGAAGACAAGATCAAGGACGGAGCTGGTCAGGCCTGTCTTTGCATGGTAGGTGTGGACGTCAGGTTCATTAACTAGAGTGAAGTTGTTACTCTCCATCAGTTGAACAAGAACGTCTGCTCTGGCAGGCCGTTTGTGTTGGTTCCACCATGGGTGGTGTGCATTCATGTCGCCAGCTAGAATGCTTCTTGGTGGAAATGTGATATTAGTGAGTGTTCGCTCAATCGTTCTTGTTGTGTCTGGTTCGCCTGGAACTTTCTCATTGTATATGTTAAACAGGCGAGTAATTGGAATGGTAGGTGTGGAGATATCAAGCACTTGTAAATCTGGATCAGTGCTGATATCTGGGCGGGGGGTGACTTTAAGGAAAGGATTGGTGGTGGAAACAAAGGCCATAGTCCTGGGCCTTCGATTTGATGGTGGTGGTAAGATCGCCTGAAAAGAGGGATGGGGAATAGTAGTGGCTGATCTTGAAAAGGGTTCTTGCAGAAGTAGAATATCTGCTGTGCCGGCAGCTGATTGAAGGAGTGACTGCATTACATTGGTGCTTCTTGCACAATTGTGTACAAGAATTCGGATTTTGTGAGCTGTAGGTGGTGCACTATTCATTCATAATAGTGTCTACAGTATTGCCTTTGTTTGCGTTGACTCTCAGTTGGAACCGGGAGTGGAGGAGAGTGATTGTGGGGCAGCTGGGGTCATTCGCCTTGTGTTTTCCTTTGCAGTTGCAGCAGGAAGGCGTCTGGTGTGGGCAAAGTTTCCCTACTGCATTGCAACTCTCGCACTTGTGTTCTGAAGTGTGGTGCCCCTCACCACATACTCTGCATCTTACATCTCTCCTGCATCTCTGCTGTGGGTGGCCAAAGTCCTGGCACTTAGTGCATTGGTCATGTGGCCTGACCGAGTAGAATTCCTCCACCTTTTGAGTGTCTCCCAGGATCTGGAGGCCGTGTTTAACCATCATCTTCATGGTTTCTCTGTTTTCCACTGCCAATACTACTGACGAGTGGACTTTGCCAGTGCGCTTCTCTGGTTTGAGCAGGTATCTTGGTGTGTTTACCACCTTGACTCTGCTGTTAAATTCGTGGATTTCAGACTTCAACTTCTCCATTCCTTCAGGTGTGTCTGGAAAGTATTCTTGGTGGATCCCGTGCACAAGCACCTTGGCCCAGTCTTCACTGGTTCTGATCTCCTGAGTTTCCTTGTCCGCCTGATTGATAGCCTTTTGAATCTGGTCTTTGTATTGTAGCACATCTTGTGCAGTGCAGTCGTCTTTTGTCATCACTACAATATTGCCCCGGGGGTTGAGGGTAGCACTTGCGATTTTGAGTTGAGGAGGGGCTTGAGCCTGGCGTAATGCCGTGTTCATTGTGTCCCTCAGTTCTAGTGAGTTGATCGTCTTGTTTGTAGTTGAAGTGTTCCTCAGGATAGTGAAAGTTCTTGCCTTTTTGCTGGGTCCGGTTGGTGTTGGTGTAGTTTTTGAAGCGTTTTTGGGGCCAGTGGGGGTTGAGCTTGCTACTTGGCTCCAGGTCTTCTTGCTGTTGGGATCCGCGGTGGTGGTAGGAGTGGTGTTTTTCAGTAGAATGTCAATTTTGTCTTCAAGTGCCTTGATCTTTTTGTTCTGTTTTGCAATGACGCCTCTGAATAGTTGAGACACCTTGGCTACAATGTTGGTGACCAGCAGACTGTCTTCGAATGCGCCTTCTTCTTCTTCCTCTTCATCTTCTTCCCCAAGGCTTTCCATCAAGTCAGGTTCTGCATGTACCCTAGGTGGGCTGCTAGGGTGGTTCGGTTGTTCAATTGTTGAGAATCTTGAAATGTTCGCATACCCTTGGTTCCTGACGCTTTTGAGGTCGGGCTCCATTGAATATATACTTTCAGTTCCACTTCTCTTTCTATTGGTAGGGTTGTTGGAGCCGGAAGGGTTGTTGAGAGTGCTGTGAATAGTGTGGTTTGTGCTGGTGATGGGATCAGATGAGATAGCTACATCTGGAAGGGGTGGTTTGTTTTTGTCTTTGGTTTTGCGCAACATGTTTCTGTTGTTTGCGGTGGTTGTTTCTTAAATATCAGAGTGATATGTGGTGTAGGAAATTGTGGTGGGGTGTTCTGACTAAGACTTTGGTGATGATGTGTGTGGTGGTGCGCAGGGGGTGTGCTGAGTAACAATACCACACCAAAAATTCCGAAATTCAAAAATGCAAGAGCAGCAAAAAATAATGATGCCTTGCAGAACAGAAATCCCTGTTTAAAGGGGGGGAGACTTGATGGGGGGGATAGCGTGGGAATTGAAAAATTCTCAAGGGTTCTGGTAGCAGGTGGTGAGACCTGTGTAGGGGGTGGTGTTGAGGCTCTGCTGGTAGAGAATTTCGAAAAATTCGCTTAGAAGAGGGGTAAAATTGCTGTATCTCCACAACCAAAAGTCGGACGCTTTCGAAAAGTGGTAGATACGCTCGAGGACGTTCGCTTAGCCCAGGATAAAATTTTCGGAGCGTTTGGAGTTGTTGTTGTGGAGTTCTGCCGAAATTCGGAGATTTTTACCCCTGAAAAAGGGGTAAAATCGCGATTTTTGCAACAACACCCACAAAAGGAGTTATTCTTTTTCGAAAATTGGAGGGTGTGGTATTTGAGGTGTAAGGAATTGATTTATCGACTTATTTTTCTCGTAGCTGTTGTGGTTGTTGACTTTTATTTTTGGTGGTGGTTCTGGTGCTTTATGGCAGAGTGCTACACCAGCAGACTGTCTTCGAATGCGCCTTCTTCTTCTTCCTCTTCATCTTCTTCTCCAAGGCTTTCCATCAAGTCAGGTTCTGCATGTACCCTAGGTGGGCTGCTAGGGTGGTTCGGTTGTTCAATTGTTGAGAATCTTGAGATGTTTGCATACCCTTGGTTCCTGACGCTTTTGAGGTCGGGCTCCAGTGCATATATGCTTTCAGTTCCACTTCTCTTTCTATTAGTAGGGTTGTTGGAGCCGGAAGGGTTGTTGAGGGTGCTGTGAATAGTGTGGTTTGTGCTGGTGATGGGGTCAGATGAGATAGCTACGTCTGGAAGGGGTGGTTTGTTTTTGTCTTTGGTTTTGCGCAACATGTTTCTGTTGTTTGCGGTGGTTGTTTCTTAAATATCAGAGTGATATGTGGTGTAGGAAATTGTGGTGGGGTGTTCTGACTAAGACTTTGGTGATGGAGTGTGTTGTGGTGCGCAAGGGGTGTGCTGAGTAACAATACCACACCAAAAATTCCGGAATTCAAAAATGCAAGAACAGCACAAAATAATGATGCCTCGCAGAACAGAAATCCCTGTTTAAAGGGGGGGAGACTTGATGGGGGGGATAGCGTGGAGATTGAAAAATTCTCAAGGGTTCTGGTAGCAGGTGGTGAGACCTGTGTAGGGGGTGGTGTTGAGGCTCTGCTGGTAGAGAATTTCGAAAAATTCGCTTAGAAGAGGGGTAAAATTGCTGTATCTCCACAACCAAAAGTCAGACGCTTCCAAAAAGTGGTAGATACGCTCGAGGACGTTCGCTTAGCCCAGGATAAAATTTCTGGAGCGTTTGGAGTCGTTGTTGTGGTGTTCTGCCGAAATTCGGAGATTTTTACCCCTGAAAAAGGGGTAAAATCGCGATTTTTGCAACAACACCCACAAAAGGAGTTATTCTTTTTCGAAAATTGGAGGGTGTGGTATTTGAGGTGTAAGGAATTGATTTATCGACTTATTTTTCTCGTAGCTGTTGTCGTTGTTGACTTTTATTTTTGGTGGGGTTCTTGTTCCCATTAAGTGGTGGAGTCACTGTGTCTAGACTGTCCGAAATCAAGTCAAACTTGATCACCTCATGATCAGACCCAGTTGTGTGGCTGTCGTCAATGGCCCAGTTGATGATGTTGTTGTGGAGTGCTGCAGAAGAGAAGACAAGATCAAGGACGGAGCTGGTCAGGCCTGTCTTTGCATGGTACTAGGTGTGGACGTCAGGTTCATTGACTAGAGTGAAGTTGTTACTCTCCATTAGTTGAACCAGAACGTCTGCTCTGGCTGGCCGTTTGTGTTGGTTCCACCATGGGTGGTGTGCATTCATATCGCCAGCTAGAATGCTTCTTGGTGAAAATGTGATATTAGTGAGTGTTCGCTCAATTGTTCCTATTGTGTCTGGTTCGCCTGGAACTTTCTCATTGTATATGTTGAACAGCCGAGTAATTGGAATGGCAGGTGTGGAGATATCAAGCACTTGCAAATCTGGATCAGTGCTGATATCTGGGCGAGGGGTGACTTTAAGGAAAGGATTGGTGGTGGAAACAAAGGCCATAGTCCTGGGCCTTCTATTTGATGGTGGTGGTAAGATCGCCTGGAAAGAGGGATGGGGAATGGTAGTGGCTGATCTTGAAAAAGGTTCTTGCAGAAGTAGAATATCTGCTGTGCCGGCAGCTGATTGAAGGAGTGACTGCATTACATTGGTGCTGCTTGCACAATTGTGCACAAGAATTCGGATTTTGTGAGCTGTAGGTGGTGCACTATTCATTCATAATAGTGTCTACAGTGTTGCCTTTGTTTGCGTTGACTCTCAGTTGGAACCGTGAGTGGAGGAGAGTGATGGTGGGGCAGCTGGGGTCATTTGCCTTGTGTTTTCCTTTGCAGCTGCAGCAGGAGGGCGTCTGGTGTGGGCAAAGTTTCCCTACTGCATTGCAACTCTCGCACTTGTGTTCTGAAGTGTCGTGCCCCTCACCACATACTCTGCATCTCACATCTCTTGTGCATCTCTGCTGTGGGTGGCCAAAGTCCTGGCACTTTTTTGCAACAACACCCACAAAAGGAGTTATTCTTTTTTGAAGATTGGAGGGTGTGGTATTTGAGGTGTAAGGAATTGATTTATCGACATATTTTTCTCGTAGTTGTTGTGGTTGTTGACTTTTATTTTTGTTGGGGTGTAACGTTCTTTCTTTCCCTGCTCAACTGCTTGGGCAAGGTGCTTGAAAAGATCATGGCGACAAGATTAGGATTCTTGTCTGAGAAGTACAATCTCTTACACAAGGCACAGATGGGTGGCAGGAAACAGAGAAATGCAATTGATGCAGTGATGTGTTTAGCACACGACATTGATGTTGGCAAGAAGGAAAAGAAAGTGGTCTCAACTGTACTTCTGGATGTCAAAGGCGCTTTCGACAATGTCTCCTCCACCCGTCTCAAACACACACTGGCTCAGATGGGACTTCCACCACCTGTGCTATCATGGGTTTCCAATTTCCTCAACAATAGAACAACAGCACTGGCCTTTGACGGAGACAAAGAAACATTGCAACCAGTACAGACGGGGATCCCCCAAGGTTCCCCAATCTCACCAATCCTGTTCCTGCTTTACCTCAAACCACTCTTCGATGAGCTTGAAAAGAAGCATCCTAACATCAACTGCCCTTCATACATTGATGACGTTGCAATCGTGGTATCTGGCAAGAGCACCACCGCCAATTGCAAGCAAATTTAGAAAATAGTGCGAACACTCTTCACCTGGTCAGACAACAATGCTCTCACATTCGACGGCCCCAAGTCTGAGCTCATCCACTTCTCAACCAAACGAAATCTAGACCAGACTGCAATCACACTCCCTAATGGTGCTATCATTGAGCCATCACCGGTTGTCAGATGGTTGGGAGTATGGCTAGATAGCAAACTCAACTTCAGCCACCACATCAAACTCAAAACGACAGCTGCGACAAGAGCATACTTTGCCTTTAGCAGAATGGCAAACACCCAGTCAGGCATCACTCCAAGCACCATGCGAACACTGTTCACCACAACAGTCTTGCCAGTAATGGACTTTGCTGTGGAAATATGGTGGAAAGGCCAGAAACAGCTGGCGAAAAAGCTACAGATGGTCCAGAATAGCGCATTGAGAGGAATCATGGGCGCGTTCAGAACAACACCAACAGCTGCACTTGAAGCAGAAGCAGCAATACCTCCCACCTCAGTCAGACTCAACCACATTGCCAGAAGATATGCCCTCAGACTCGCAACACTTCCTGAATCCCAGTCCATCAGAACAAGATGTCCGGAAACCTTTCCCCTTGTTTTGACAGCACCACAAGAGATGAAGAGCTGGAGTCAACAAACCAGTGGCACTGCGACTCAGATAAACCAAAGTTTCTCAGCCGGCTAGATGCCCTACTACACACTGTCAGGGCGTGGTTGAAACCAACCACTGAAATCGAAACCTTCAATGCAACAGACACACCACCATGGCACGAATCAAAAGTTCAATGGATTATTGAGCAAGCAGACAAGGAGCAGGCGACTGAGTTACACTTTCTGCTGCTTGACAAGATCAAAGAAGACAGCCATTACATGATTGCATACAGTGATGGCTCAAAACAAGACAATGGGGTAACAGGCGCTGGTGTGTACATCATGCAGGGCAGTGGTACTCCAGACATTTCGTTGGTACTGCCTCTTGGAACAGAGGCAGAAGTGTATGATGCTGAGCTAGAGGGGGCGCTTCTAGCAGTTAACAGATGTACGCGGCTGGTGGAAAGAAACATGCAAAAACCAAAAGATGTGTATGTATTCCTTGACAACCAGGCTGCAATCGCAAGAATGGCACACACTGCACCAGGACCTGGGCAGGCAATAGCACTGGCAGTGGACGAACTGGCCACAAAACTAGAAGAGATGGAAGTTGGCTTGAAGATTTGCTGGGTACCAGGCCACACGGGGGTACCTGGAAACGAAAAGTCTGACGAACTGGCCAACAAAGCAACACAAAAAGAACAACCACACCACACCACCACCACACTCTCCTTCCTGAGACGCCAGGTCAAAGCACAACAGCTGCTTGACTGGAGAAAACAGTGGACCACATCCAAACACGGCAAGTACTACGTCTAGAACAACAACACCCACTGGCCCAAGATGCACATGGCAGAGTGCTACAACACCTTGACTAGGCACGCAACATTCCAACTACTCTCCTTCAAGACGGGGCATGGCTTCTTCAAAGACTACCTGAAGAAGATTCAAGCCAAAGACGTTACCAATGGCAAATGCAACTGCGGAAGCCCAAAACAAACTGGCGAACACGTCCTGCTCCAGTGCTCACTCTACAGAACACACAGACGCAGACTGCTCAAAGAAATCGACAACCTGAGGCCAAAGAGGTGGGACCTGCTGTACAACGAAAAGAATCTTGAACAAACCTTGGAGTTCTTGAAGACAACTGGTATCGGCAGCCACAACTGGTATACGTCTGGACAACAAGCCACATCTGACAATTCCCCAACCGACCTGTACTGGCAAGGCCGGGCGGTCATGGGTTGGGGCACACTGGATGAAGTTGAGGAAGTTGAAGAAGGTGATGAAGGTGATGACGGAGACGCAGGAGCAGAGGCGGGGGCAGAAGAGGAGGAGGGCACTTAAAGACCCAAGGCACATACATGGTTGAACGCAACCTGGAAATACAACACCAACCGGGCAGATTGAAACAGACTGCATAACACAAAGGCCGCGGCCGAACAGGTTAAGGAGGGTTCAGCCGCATACTATCTTTCATATGGTTTTCTATTCATATGTTTTTGTTTTTCGTTTTAGTTAGCCATAGCCTTAGGGCTGCATGCTTGTATGAACAATAAATAATAAATAAATAAATAAACGTTCTTTCTTCCTGGAGACATACCCTCAGTTTGCAGGGCATTTCCCGTCCTCATGAGTCTGGACGATGACAAATAATGAGCTGGCGATCTCCGTGGCCATTGGATCGCCGAAACTTGAATGGCTCACGTGGCACATGGCCAAACTGCACCAGAGAAAACCTTACAAAAAGGTTCTCCTCTGGACCTACTGGCCACTATCGCAGTGGTTTGTAGAGCAGTTCCTCCGGCTACTTGTCTACAAAGCCAAGAGAATGCCGGCAGCGATGACGGCTGCAAAGCGAAAGGCTTTGCAGAAAGACTTCAACCGACCCGGCGAACAGACACAGGTGCTGTGTCTCTCCCATCGAACCAGCAATGAAGGTTTAAACCTTCATAAGGACTGTTGCAACACAGTTCTGATGGAGCTTGGAATTTCCTTGTTACAGGAGACCCAGGGATGGTCTCGTGTCCGCCGAATCGGACAAGGAAAGTCTGAAACGAGTCTGAGGCTTATCAACAGTGACTCCTCGGATGCCAAACACGAGGAGTCCCTCAAACAGCGGGCCAATCCCACACACATTGCATTGGGCATTCTGAAAAAGATGCAGGAAGATGCTGGTGAAAGCGTCAAAGGTCTCAGTGGGGAGGACATTTACAACAGGTTTGTTGGCAAGAAGAATTAAGCCAGCAACCCTCAGTCTCCTGGAACAGTTCTCTTCCTGTCCGTCTCCCCGTCGGTCTCGCTGTCGGTCTCGCTGTCTGTCGGTCTCCTCGTCGGTCTCGCTGTTTGTCCCCTCGTCGGTCTCCCCGTCTGTCTCGCTGTCGGTCTCCTCCTTGTCGGTCTCGCTGTCGGTCTCCTCCTTGTCGGTCTCGCTGTCGGTCTCCTCCTTGTCGGTCTCGCTGTCGGTCTCCTCTTCGGTCTCCCCGTCTGTCTCGCTGTCGGTCTCCTCCTTGTCGGTCTCGCTGTCGGTCTCCTCCTCTTCGGTCTCCCCGTCTGTCTCGCTGTCGGTCTCCTTGTCGGTCTCGCTGTTTGTCCCCTCGTCGGATTCCCCGTCTGTCTCGCGGTCGGTCTCCTCCTTGTCGGTCTCGCTGTCGGTCTTCTCTTCGGTCTCCACGTCTGTCTCGCTGTTGGTGTCCTCCTTGTCGGTCTCGCTGTCTGTCTTCTCTTCGGTCTCCCCGTCTGTCTCGCTGTCGGTCTCCTCCTTGTCGGTCTCGCTGTCGGTCTCCTCTTCGGTCTCCACGTCTGTCTCGCTGTCGGTCTCCTTGTCGGTCTCCTTGTCGGTCTTCTTGTCGGTCTCTCTGTCGGTTTTGTTTTCGGTCTCCTTGTCTGTATTCTACTGTTTTTCTTTGTCCTGTACTTTTAAGGCTGTTTTAGAAGGTTGGGTAGCAACATCTGCGGAGTATTTAGGATGCATCTTTTGAGGAGTCTTGTTTATTATAAAGCAAAAGGTTGTGTATATGGAGTTTTGTTTATGATAAAGTAAAAGGTTGTGTATATACCGGTCATTCTGTAATTGTTAGATACAACTAGAGATTGTCTCTAGAACACATTGGAGCGGCTCATTTTGACATACGCACTAATGTTTGCAGCAAAGTTGCTATATGTTCGGAATATGAAACATCCATGCGGCGTGACACACGCATCCAGAAACTTCAATTATATTGAATCAGCTCTGACATATATTGAGAATCAACTCTGACTCTGACAGGCAGAAATAATCGACTCTGACAGGCAGGAATAATCGACTCTGACAGGCAGCAAGAGTCAACTCTGACAGGCAGCAACAGTCGACCACTACATTCCACGTGTCACCTCTGACACGCACGGCCCCCCTACCGCGGTAATCTCGATAACAGTGACATTACTGCGCAGTTGAACTTTACCCAGCGTGGCTTAGCATGCCATACAGGCAGCTCGCACCTACCGCCTCAAGCGTGGTTGCTCGGCCACAAGATTCGGGGTTGCCGACACTAGTCCAATTGAGGCGTCGGTCACGACCTGACACTCGGACTCTGCCATTCACTGACGTCGGGAGTTTGTAAAGCAGAAATATCCTGCCGCTTGTCGACGTTTATTCAAGAGATAAAAGCACAGTGGAATCTTGCAAGATTTGTACAACATACAGCTGTACACACCCTCCGACATTGTCACAATGAACCACAATGGTAGGTGACATGAAAATCATTGCATAGACCTGAAACTAATTTCGTACAGAATTGTCCACAAACTGTCCAGAGGTTGAAACATTTGGCCATGGAACTTGTCCTTCGCCGCCTACTTCAGAGGCCGCTTGCACTGAAGCTTCTGAACCCAATTCCGAAGAGTCATGGGTTCATCATAACTGTGTTGCCGTTCTCGATTTGCTCAACAAGTCGGATCGTGCCTGGTGCCTGGGCCAGGAATCCATAGACAGCAAGGAGAGCGAAGTCAAAGAGGAGGAGTGTTGCTGGGGGCAGGGTGTCTCAACATCATCAGATGATTCAAGAGGTAGCACCTGGGCCCGAAAGAAGGACATTGAGAGATCGCGTATCCAATGGCAAAGGAATATGTATAACCAATGGCGGATGTGGAAATGGACCAGAGAAGCAGAAGTTTTGCATGTAGGGAGGCAAGCAGCCATAGAGCAGGATCCGGACTTCGGATTTTGGTACAGTGATTTTGGGGGTACAGACACGGGTGAATCTGTTGAATGCGACACCAAAGAAGATTAAAAGTCCACAATACTGGTCCAGAGAGGCTCTATTTCGAAGCATTTTGTCAACTACTATATCCTATGTGTAGATCGCACTGTTTGTGCCACAACTCTATTAGCATATGTCTGTCTAATAATTATATGCTTTTTTCAAGCTTTGACCGCCTATATATACTTCACACTTAGCTCCAATTGTCAGCGTAGCCGTGCATGTTAAGCTTACCATGTCCGAGTTGGCTCTAGTCATTTGTCAGAGCTGGAACTCCCCCTGCGATTACCTACTGTCAGAGTGCCCGTGCAGCGTGTTGAGACTCGCCATGTCCGAGTTGGCTCTAGTCACTTGTCAGAGCTGGAACTCCGCCTGCAATTTCCCACGTCAGAGTGTGCCAGCGTGGCTCTCCGAGCCTACAGCATGCTAATGAAGCGGTGTGTGTGATATATAACCACCCCCTGAGGCTCTGAGGACCTGAGTTTTCCAAAAAATCTTGCATCCCCGTACTTTTTTTCTATTTCTGCTAACCATCTGACTTTCACAATGCCTGCAAGCAACGGTCAAGTTCAACGACTAAGATCCCGCGATCTGTTGACTGATGTGAAGCCGCCCAGTCAACGGCAACGAGCCGTAAAAAATAAATCCAAACCGGCGGCTACATCAGGAAAGAATCTTGCCCTATTTAAGATTGGCCGTCTTCGATACGGACCGTTCGACTTTATTTGTCGCCTGAGTCGCCTGTGTCGCCGGGTCTTTTGTACGGGAGCAACCGTTGCCAGGATCTAATATAAGGGTGCAACGGTTGCGACGCCTCAGCGAAGGCTCCTACACACCCCGTGTCGCAGCCTAAGGTTGCCACACATGACAGGTTGCCCACGATACAGCAGCAGTGCATTGTACGCCTGTAAAGAGGCGATCCTGTGTCAGGCCGTATTTACGGTCATATTCACTGATTTTATGGTTTTTCGCCGGTTTGGTCATTCATCGCCGGTTTAGTCATGCATCGCCGGTTTATTCATTTATCGCACATATGGATAGAGTTTCTTTGATCGAGGGTTGTATTATGCTATCTATGACTATATACACTATGTACGCGATATTCATCGGATTGACGGTGCCAATGAACGAAGTGACAGGAGATTGGCCGATAATTCAAGGATTCAGCCTTCTATTATGGAATGCTGCTGTGACAGCGGATTGGCCGATAATCCAAGGATTCGGCCTTTTATGATGGATTCGCTGCTTTGACAGAGGATTGGCCAATAATATAAGGATTCGGTCTTTTATTATGGAATGCTGCTGTGACAGAGGATTGGCCGATAATCTGAGGATTCGGCCTTTTATTATGGAATGCTGCTGTGACAGCGGATCGGCCGATAATCCAAGGATTCGGCCTTTTATGATGGATTCGCTGCTTTGACAGAGGATTGGCCGATAATATAAGGATTCGGTCTTTTATTATGGAATGCTGCTGTGACAGAGGATTGGCCGATAATCTGAGGATTCGGCCTTTTATTATGGAATGCTGCTGTGACAGAGGATTGGCCGATAATCTGAGGATTCGGCCTTTTATTATGGAATGCTGCTGTGACAGAGGATTGGCCGATAATCTGAGGATTCGACGGATCTTATAGCATTCGGCCTTTTATTATGGAATGCTGCTGTGACAGAGGATTGGCCGATAATCTGAGGATTCGGCCTTTTATTATGGAATGCTGCTGTGACAGAGGATTGGCCGATAATCTGAGGATTCGGCCTTTTATTATGGAATGCTGCTGTGACAGCGGATTGGCCGATAATCCAAGGATTCGGCCTTTTATGATGGATTCGCTGCTTTGACAGAGGATTGGCCGATAATCTAAGGATTCGACAGATCTCAAAGGATTCGACGGATCTTTAAGGATTTGGCCTATTCTATGGAAAGCTGCTTTGTCGACGGATCGTCAGATCATATAGGATTCGACACTTTTTTATGGAACGTTGCTTTGTCGACGGATTCATCGCAGATGTGCTTGATTTCAGCAGTATGAGCTGTATTCATAGTCAGTATATATGGTCATGATAAAGGTGCTGCAGCAGATAATACCGGTATTTGCAGCCAGATGTCGGTCGCGATCGTGCTGGGGAGCTTCATTGTGAAGGTTCGAATTCGCGTTGTTTGATTGTATCCAGGTCTGGAACTGCAAAGATCAATAATTAAACAGGAATCTGAGGGTGTTGTACTCACCTTCGAAAAGTTTGGACATAATGTTCGGGTGGTGTTGTGTGGTTGGCAGCTGTATTTCGACCAAAGTTCAAAACTGCAAAGACAAACATTCTAAAGTTTGCGAAAACTGACATGTTCTCACAAATACACTGGTTTAGCTGCAATCTACGCAGCAAACCACTCCTGCGCGGCCACTTCCGTGACACAAAACATGACTCGGCGGCGTTCTTGGCGCTGCTTTGACCCCATTGCAGGGGCCGCACACACTGGAAATGAGCAAAGGAAATTGCGGTGAAAACTCTGCACGCTAATAGTCACACCGCCCGAGCCGTCTGCCCCTGAGTTTTGGAGGGTAGTTCAATGCCCCCATTGCTTTGTTCAAGTTTTTTCGCTCTAAGTTCGACAACTCTGCTGATATAAACACCACAAATGCCGACCTGCACACCGACGCTCGCCAGCAGGATCGCGACTGACAACTCGCCATAAACACCAGTATTCTCTGCTAAAGCCACCTTATCATGACCATATATGCTGACGATGAATACAGGTCATACCGGCATTGTATGAGGTCTGTCGCTGGCCAGGCAACCTGACGGACGGTCATTAGCACCGTCAATCCGGTGAATATCGCAACTAAGCAGCATTCTATAGATATCCGTCGAATCGTCAGATTATCTGCTAATCCTATGTCAAAGCAGCATTCCAGAATAAAGCGTCGAATCCTTAAAGATTCTACGATCCGTCGACAAAGCAGCGTTCCATAAAAAAGCGTCGAATCCTTAAAGATTCGACGATCCGTCGACAAAGCAGCTTTCCATAGAATAGGCCAAATCCTGTCAGATCTGTCGAATCCTTGGATTACCGGCTAATCCTATGTGAAAGCAGCCTTCCATAAAAAAGCGTCTAATCCTCAAAGATGCGACGATCTGTAGAAGAAGCAGCGTTCTATTGATATCCGTCGAATCCTTTGATTATCGGCCAATCCTCTGTCACAGCAGCATTCCATAAAAAAGCGTCGAATCCTCAAAGATTCAACGATCCGTCGACAAAGCAGCGTTCTATTGATATCCGTCGAATCCTTAGATTATCTGCTAATCCTCTGTCAAAGCAGCGAATCCATAATAAAAGGCCAAATCCTTAGATTATCAGCCAATGCTCTGTCAAAGTAGCATTCCATAAAAAAGCGTCGAATCCTTAAAGATTCGACGATCCGTCGACAAAGCAGCTTTCCATAGAATAGGCCGAATCCTGTCAGATCTGTCGAATCCTTAGATTACCGGCTAATCCTATGTGAAAGCAGCCTTCCATAAAAAAGCGTCGAATCCTTAAAGATTCGTCGATCTGACGGTCATTGGCAGAGTCAATCCGGTGAATATCGCGACAAAGCAGCTTTACATAGAATAGGCCGAATCCTTAAAGATTCGTCGATCTGACGGTCATTAGCACCGTCAATCGCGTGAATCGCGTATATAGTGTATATAGTCATAGATAGCATAATAAAACCCTTGATTAAATGTATTATTTCTCCTTGCCGCGCAAGCGCGAATAGCCGCTGTGATCAATCTGCTGGTTTGTCCATAAAGCAGCCCGCGTGCAGTCATCTTCCATAAAGCAGCCCGCGTGTTGGAACTTCTCCCTGTAATTAGTCGGCAAACGAGTGTTGTCGCTGACAAGGTCGGGGCTGCAGGCTAGTTCAGGGGCGGGTTGTTAACTCAACATGGGTTTGCTGACGAGTCCAGCCCTGCAGGCTACTTCACCGAAGCGTTGCCCCTGCAAGCCACTTCGCTACGCCGGCATTTTTGTTCGATATGCTCTGCAGTCGCCCAGGTCGCCCAGGTCGCCCAAGTCGTCCAGACGACGATTAAGTAAACGGATTTTTTCCTGATGTAAACCAGCGGCTAAACCAGCGGCTAAACCGGCGGCTGAACCACATCGCCCTCTGGGGTCTTCCGGTGAGTCTTCTGGTAAGTCTTCCCAAGCAAAGGGTAAAGACAAAGAAAGGACCGATTCCCTATCAATTCTGACCCAGACTGCGCCGGTGCCGTCGTCGGACGTCATCGATGGTGACAACCTCCCGGATCCTTCGGGTGATCAAACCGAGTCGGACGAAGACCATTATGACAGAATGGACAAACGGCGCACAACTTCACAGTCTCTCCAGTCTGCGTTGCCGATCGACATTGGCAGCTCCCTGGCCCCGGCCCCATACATATCACTAGAAGTGCCTTGGTCACCGCCCAGAAAAAGACGTAGCACAAGACGCACCGACAGGAGAAGCTTATCTCCATCGGTTCCGGTATTCTCATGGCGTACACCTAGGTTATTTGAACATTTTGACTGATTGTTGAACTAAACGTTTTAGGTTCTGCAGAAGAGAAGCTCCGAGTCAGAGCTGGAACTGGTCAATGGGCGCTTAATTCCCAAGAAGCATCGTGTTGTCGGAAACTTGTCCAAGGATGCAGAACAAGTTTGGCCACTGGCACGTGACTTTTTCCGTTTGCGAATCCTGACTCAGGACCCGTTTCCGGACGGCTCTGAAGACCTGGCTCTGAGCTGTCCGAAGGATGCGTCCATGGAAAACGTTTATGATAGTAATGACCTGAAGACTGTAAGCACTCTGACAGTTCAGCTCTGACAGTTCAGCTCTGTCAATTCCACTGACAAATATAGTTGGCAGACCGACAAAGCAACTACCGGGGCGAGATGATCAAGGTGGCGAAAATTGTGGTCGGGACACACTACGACCTTCCCAACACATAATCCTTGCGGAGGGTCCGTTGATAGAAAAGCTAATTGATCCGGAGCGCTGCATCTTCCACCACAAGGATTTTGGCCACGAGGTAGTATATCATTACAGCCCTGTCATGCCACAAACGGCTGCTAATTCAATCCGTGTATCAGAATCCTCGGAAAATGTTTCTCCACCCGGCATTGACCGAAACCTTGAGAGGAAGCTTGTTCGATATGGGCAAGAAGATGGCTCAGCGGCGGGCATACGTATTATTCTACAGTGAGGGTAAATTGACTGCAGTAAGTCTTGTACTTGCAGCGACCGCGGTTCAGTTTGCGTTGTCTATGATACTGCCAACCAACAGCACAAATAAGAATTTTGAAGGTGATAGTTGGAGAAGTAAGTACATACTTGGCTTTCATGAGTAGTTGATGCTTATACGCTCTAGGGCGATACCAAGATCTCATGGACCAATGGAACACCATCCCGGCCGGCCCGCAGGAAAAGATTCTAAACATTCAGTGGAATCGACTCGAGCATTGTGTTGAGAAAAAGCCAGTCGTTTCGTGGGACAAGAACTTTGATATGGCGACGGAGAAGAATAGATTCGATAGAAGTATGTAGATCATAGATTTGGATTGCTGTTCAGGTGGTTTTTTCCTGGAGTTGACGGTACGGTTGTTTAAAGGAGTTTACGGTGTTGTTTATGTTGTCGTTTAAAGGAGTTCACGGCGTCGTTTTGAAGGTGTTGCTGAAAGGAAGATGCGATGTCGT
Organism: Geopyxis carbonaria; assembly: GCA_024516215.1. Classification (NCBI taxonomy): domain Eukaryota; kingdom Fungi; phylum Ascomycota; class Pezizomycetes; order Pezizales; family Tarzettaceae; genus Geopyxis; species Geopyxis carbonaria. Next base: position 872,762 of record JAJJXG010000022.1, on the reverse strand, counting down.
TGGCAAGTAGAGACGTAATGCAACACAATTATGTGCCAAGACAATGCCCGTGACTGTTGTGAGAACACCATTTTGGTCCAAACTTTGACATCGCCAACGTAGATGGAACGACGGGTATTTTGGACTACGACATGGCCAACGTAGACTACGACATGGCCAACGTAGACTCCGACATGGCCAATGTAGACTGCGACCTTGCTAACGTAGGGCGTCACGAAAAGGTCGATTTTTCGATTAGCACGCTTAGCCGCATTAGCGTTCCACAGCAGCCCTTGGCACTCAATACTGGTCCGTAGGCCAACTTAGGGAATGACGTTTTTTACAATAAGTCCGTAGAACCAATACCATTCTTTAGCACTTCATAGCACTCCATAATAAAGTTTCATAGCATTCTTTAGCACTGTTTCGGTGGTTTTGGATCTCGCGATGGTTTTGGTGGTTTTGGATCTCGCGATGGTTTTGGGAAGCATCTCGCGATGATTTACAGATTCTTTGATTCAGTGCAACTTGATCGCTTTTTCAGCGGTTTTATTATGCTATCTAGACTATATACAGAGACAGATTCTATGGAAAGCTGATTTGTCGTCGGATCTTATAGCATTCGGCCCTTCCTATGGAACGCTGCTTTGTCGCGATATTCACCGGATTGACGGTGCCAATGACTGTCAGATCGGCTGGCCAGCGACAAATCTTTAAGGATTCGACGATTTTTTATGGAATGCTGCTTTGGCAACGGATCGTCGAATCTTTAAGGATTTGACGCTTTTTTATGGAATGCTGCTCTGAGAAAGGATTCGTCGGATCTTAAAGGATTCGGCCTTTTTTTATGAATTGCTGCTTTGTCGACGGATCGTCAAATCTTTGAGGATTCGACGCTTTTTTATGGAATGCTGCTGTGACAGAGGATTGGCCGATAATCTAAGCATTCGGCCTTTTATTATGGAATGCTGCTTTGGCGACGGATCGTCGAATCTTTAAGGATTCGACGCTTTTATGGAATGCTACTGTGACAGAGGATTGGCCGATAATCTAAGGATTCGGCCTTTTATTATGGAATGCTGCTGTGACAGAGGATTGGCCGATAATCTAAGGATTCGACGCTTTTATAGAATGCTGCTGTGACAGAGGATTGGCCGATAATCTAAGGATTCGGCCTTTTATTATGGAATGCTGCTTTGGCGACGGATCGTCGAATCTTTAAGGATTCGACGCTTTTATGGAATGCTGCTGTGACAGAGGATTGGCTGATAATCTAAGGATTCGGCCTTTTATTATGGAATGCTGCTGTGACAGAGGATTGGCCGATAATCTAAGGATTCGACGCTTTTATAGAATGCTGCTGTGACAGAGGATTGGCCGATAATCTAAGGATTCGGCCTTTTATTATGAAATGCTGCTGTGACAGAGGATTGGCCGATATTCTAAGGATTCGACGGATCTTATAGGATTCGGCCTATTCTATGGATCGCTGCTGTGACAGAGGATTGGCCGATAATCTAAGGATTCGACGGATCTTATAGGATTCGGCCTTTTATTATGGAATGCTGCTGTGACAGAGGATTGGCCGATAATCTAAGGATTCAGCCTTTTATTACGGATTCGCTGCTTTGACAGAGGATTGGCCGATAATCTAAGGATTCGACGGATCTTATAGGATTCGGCCTATTCTATGGATTCGCTGCTTTGACAGAGGATTGGCCGATAATCTAAGGATTCAATGCTTTTATGGATTGCTGCTTGGTCGTCGATAGTCGAATCGTCGGCCTTTTCTTATGGATTGCTGCTTTGACAGAGGATTGGCCGATAATCTAAGGATTCGACGGATCTTATAGGATCCGGCCTAGTCTATGGATTGCTGCTTTGTCGAAGGAATCGTCCAAAGAATACAGGTGTTTGACGGCGAGATGACGGTCGCGATCGTGCTAGGGAGCGTGATTGTAAAGGTTCGAATTCACGTTGTTTGATTGTATCAAGGTTCAGAACTGCAAAGATCAATAATTAAACAGTAATCTGAGGGTGTTGAACTCACCTTCGAAAACTTTGGACACAATGTTTGGGTGCTGTTGTGTGGTTGGCAGCTGTATTTCGACCAAAGTTCAAAGCTGCAAAGACAAACATTGTAAAGTATGCGAAAACTGACATGTTTTCACAAATACACTGGTTTAGCTGCAATCTACGCAGCAAACCACTCCTGCGCGGCGACTTCCGTGACACAAAACATGACTTGGTGGCGTTTTTGGCGCTGCTTTGACCCCATTGCAGGGGCCGGAAATGAGCAAAGGAAATTGCAGTGAACACTCTGCACGCTAATAGTCACACTGCCCGGGCCGTCTGCCCCTGAGATTTGGAGGGTAGTACAATGCCCCCATTACTTTGTTCAAGTATTTCCGCTCTAAGTTCGACAACTCAGCTGAGGTGAACACCACAAATGCCAACCTGCACACCGACGCTCATCAGCACGATCGCGACTGACAACTCGCCGTCAAACACCTGTATTCTCTGCTGAAGCCACCTTATCATGACCATATATACTGACTATGAATACAGGTCATACTGGCATTGTATAAGATCCGTTGACAAAGCAGCGTTCCATAAAAAAGCGTCGAATCCTACAAGATTCGACGATCCTTTGTCAAAGCAGCGTTCCATAAGAAATGGCCGAATGCTATACGATCCGACTATCTACGACAAAGCAGCGTTCCATAGAATAGGCCGAATTCTTTAAGGTCCGTGAATTCTTAGATTATCAGCTAACCCTATGTCAAAGCAGCATTCCATAAGGAAGCGTCGAATGCTATACGATCCATCGATCTACGACAAAGCAGCATACCATAAGAAAGGTTCGAATCCTATAAGATCCGACAAATCCTTAGACTATCGGCTAATCCTATGTCAAAGCAGCGAATCCATCATAAAAGGCGGAATCCTTAGATTATCGGCCAATTCTCTGTCAAAGCAGCGAATCCATCATAAAAGGCCGAATCCTTAGATTATCGGCCAATCCTCTGTCACAGCAGCATACCATAAGAAAGGTTCGAATCCCATAAGATCCGACGAATCCAAGTTAGACTATCGGCTAATCCTATGTCAAAGCAGCATTCCATAAAAAAGCGTCGAATCCTTAAAGATCTGTCGAATCCTTAAAGATCTGTCAAATCCTTGAAGATTTGTCGAATCCTGTAAGATGTGTCGAATCCTTCTGAGATTATCGGGTGATCCTATGTCAAAGCACCATTCCATAAAAAAGCGTCGAATCCTTAAAGATTGCTTAAAGCAGCATTCCATAAAAAAGCGTTGATTCCTTAAAGATTCGACGATCCGGCGACAAAACAGCTTTCCATAGAATCCGTCTCTGTATATAGTCTAGTGAGAATAATAAAACCGCTGAATAAGCGATCAAGTTGCACTGAATCAAAGAATCTGTAAACAAACCATCGCGAGATGCTTCTCAAAACCATCGCGAGATCCAAAACCACCAAAACCACCGCCAAACCATCGCGAGATCCAAAAACACCGCCAGTGTAGTATATAGCCTAACGTAGCACTGTCAGAGTCCAAAGTCGCGATCTCGCTGTCCAGCGTAGCATCGTCAGAGTCTAAGTTGAGGATCTCGCTGCCCAGCGTAGCATCGTCAGAGTCTATGTTAGGGATCTTGCTGTCCAGCGTAGCATATCCATAGCCTAACTTAGCATGCAGAGATGCTACGTTTAGCATTCAAAGTTGCCAAAATAGCAACTCTGCAGCCTAACCTTAGCATGCAGAGTTCCTACGTTACCGCCGTTCTCCTAAAATAGGCCCTCTAACATCTGAGTTACTGCGCTTCTCCTAACGTAGGCTAAAATAGGAAGGATTGAAAACTGTGAGGTAACGTGGCTGTTAGACGAGCTATTTTAGGAGAACGGCGGTAACGTAGGAACGTTGCGCCCTACGTTACCGGGGGCCTTGCGATGTTGTCGAATCGACGTATATCGGCTAATTTAGGCTAACGTAGGAGTTTTAGGAGTTTTAGCACAAAATGACCTTTTCGTGACGGGCGTCGTGCACCTGAGCGTAGCATGCAAGATCGCTAAAATAGCTTGCAAGGTTGCTACGCTTAGGCCGCAAGGTTTCTACGCTTAGCACGCGGAGTTCCTAAATTACTTGCAATTTCCCAACGTAGGCCGCTCCGTCCCCAAAATACCTCCTGTTTGGCAACGTAGGCTAAAAAAGGGGGCATTGAAAAAAGGGAGGTAACATAGCAACCTTGCGTGCGATTTTAGGAGAACGGCGGTAACGTGGGAACGTTGCGCCCTACGTTACCAGGGGTCTTCCGATGTTGTCGAATCGACGTATATTGGCTAATTTAGGCTAACGTAGGAGTTTTAGGAGTTTTAGCACAAAATGACCTTTGCGTGACGTGGGGCAGCTGGGGTCATTCACCTTGTGTTTTCCTTCGCTGTTGCAGCAGGAGGGCGTCTGGTGTGGGCAAATTTTCCCTACTGCATTGCAACCCTCGCACTTCTGTTCTGAAGTGTGGTGCCCCTCACCACATACTCTACATCTTACATCTCTTCTGCATCTCTGCTGAGGGTGGCCAAAGTCCTGGCACTTGATGCATTAGTCGTGTGGCCTGACCGAGTAGAATTCTTCCACCTTTTGAGTGTCTCCCAGGATCTGGAGGCCGTGTTTAACCATCATCTTCATGGTTTCTCTGTTTTCCACTGCCAGTACTACTGACGAGTGGACTTTGCCTGTGCGCTTCTCTGATTTGAGCAGGTATCTTGGTGTGTTTACCACCTTGACTCTGCTGTTCAATTCGTGGATTTCAGACTTCAGCTTCTCCATTCCTTCAGGTGTGTCTGGAAAGTATTCTTGGTGGATGCCGTGCACAAGCACCTTGGCCCAGTCTTCACTGGTTTTGATCTCCTGAGTTTCCTTGTCCGCCTGATTGATAGCCTTTTGGATCTGGTCTTTGTATTGTAGCACATCTTGTGCAGTGCAGTCGTCTTTGGTCATCACTACAATATTGCCTCTGGAGTTGAGGGTAGTAATTGCGATTTTGAGTTGAGGGTGAGCTTGAGCCTGGTGTAATGCCGTGTTTATTGTGTCCTTCAGTTCTAGTGAGTTGATCGTCTTGTTTGTAGTTGAAGTGTTCCTCAGGATAGTGAAAGTTCTTGCCTTTTTGCTGGGTCCGGTTGGTGTTGGTGTAGTTTTTGAAGCGTTTTTGGGGCCAGTGGGGGTTGAGCTTGCTACTTGGCTCCAGGTCTTCTTGCTGTTGGGATCCGCGGTGGTGGTAGGAGTGGTGTTTTTCAGTAGAATGTTAATTTTGTCTTCAAGTGCCTTGATCTTGTTGTTCTGTTTTGCAATGACGCCTGTGAATAGTTGAGAAACCACCCCACCAAAAATAAAAGTCAACAACCACAACAGCTACGAGAAAAATAAGTCGATAAATCAATTCCTTACACCTCAAATACCAGACCCTCCAATTTTCGGGAAATAATAACTCCTTTTGTGGGTGTTGTTGCAAAAATCGCGATTTTACCCCTTTTTCAGGGGTAAAAATCTCCGAATTTCGGCAGAACTCCACAACAACAACTCCAAACGCTCCGAAAATTTTATCTTGAGCTAAGCGAACGTCCTCGAGCGTATCTACCACTTTTCGAAAGCGTCCGACTTTTGGTTGTGGAGATAGAGCAATTTTACCCCTCTTCTTAGCGAATTTTTCGAAATTCTCTACCCGCAGAGCCTCAACACCACCCCCTACACAGGTCTCACCACCTGCTACCAGAACCCTGGAGAATTTTTCAATTCCCACGCTATCCCCCCCATCAAGTCTTTCCCCCTTTAAACAGGGATTTCTGTTTTGCAAGGCATCTTTATTTTTTGCTGTTCTTGCATTTTTGAATTCCGGAATTTTTTGGTGTGGTATTGTTACTCAGCACACCCCCTGCGCACCACAACAGACCCCATCACCAATGTCTTAGTCAGAACACCCCACCACAATTTCCTACACCACATATCACTCTGATATTTAAGAAACAACCACCGCAAACAACAGAAACATGTTGCGCAAAACCAAAGACAAAAACAAACCACCCCTTCCAGACGTAGCTATCTTATCTGACCCCATCACCAGCACAAACCACACTATTCACAGCACCCTCAACAACCCTTCCGGCTCCAACAACCCTACTAATAGAAAGAGAAGTGGAACTGAAAGCATATATGCACTGGAGCCCGATCTCAAAAGCGTCAGGAACCAAGGGTATGCAAACATTTCAAGATTCTCAACAATTGAACAACCGAACCACCCTAGCAGCCCACCTAGGGTACATGCAGAACCTGACTTGATGGAAAGCCTTGGAGAAGAAGATGAAGAGGAAGAAGAAGAAGGCGCATTCGAAGACAGTCTTCTGGTCACCAACATTGTAGCCAAGGTGTCTCAATTATTCAGAGGCGTCATTGCAAAACAGAACAAAAAGATCAAAACACTTGAAGACAAAATTGACATTCTACTGAAAAACACCACTCCTACCACCACCGCGGATCCCAACAGCAAAAAGACCTGGAGCCAAGTAGCAAGCTCAACCCCCACTGGCCCCAAAAACGCTTCAAAAACTACACCTACACCAAGCGGACCCAGCAAAAAGGCAAGAACTTTCACTATCCTGAGAAACACATCAACTACAAACAAGACGATCAACTCACTAGAACTGAGGGACACAATGAACACGGCATTACACCAGGCTCAAGCTCCTCCTCAACTCAAAATCGCAAGTGCTACTCTCAACCCCAGAGGCAATATTGTAGTGATGACCAAAGACGACTGCACTGCACAAGATGTGCTACAATACAAAGATCATATTCAAAAGGCTATCAATCAGGCGGACAAGGAAACTCAGGAGATCAGAACCAGTGAAGACTGGGCCAAGGTGCTTGTGCACGGGATCCACCAAGAATACTTTCCAGACACACCTGAAGGAATGGAGAAGCTGAAGTCTGAAATCCACGAATTCAACAGCAGAGTCAAGGTGGTAAACACACCAAGATACCTGCTCAAATCAGAGAAGCGCACTGGCAAAGTCCACTTGTCAGTGGTATTTATTTATTTATAGTTCATACAAGCATGCAGCCCGAAGGCTATGGCTAACTAAAACGAAAAGAAAACATATGAAAAGAAAACCATATGAAAGATACTTATGCGGCTGAACACTCCTCAACCTGTTCGGCCGCGGCCTTTGTGTGATGCAGTCTTTTCCAATCTGCCCGGTTTGTGTTGTATTTCCAGGTTGCGTTCAACCATGTATGTGCCTTGGGTCTTTAAATGTCCTACTCGTCAGTGGTACTGGCAGTGGAAAACAGAGAAACCATGAAGATGATGGTTAAACACGGCCTCCAGATCCTGGGAGACACTCAAAAGGTGGAGAAATTCTACTCGGTCAGGCCACACGACCAATGCACTAAGTGCCAGGACTTTGGCCACCCACAGCAGAGATGCAGGAGAGATGTGAGATGCAGAGTATGTGGTGAGGAGCACCACACTTCAGAACACAAGTACGAGAGTTGCAATGCAGTAGGGAAACTTTGCCCACACCAGACGCCCTCCTGCTGCAACAGCAAAGGAAAACACAAGGCGAATGACCGCAGCTGCCCCACCATCACTCTCCTCCACTCACGGTTCCAACTGAGAGTCAACGCAAACAAAGGAAACACTGTAGACACTATTATGAATGAATAGTGCACCACCTACAGCTCACAAAATCCGAATTCTTGTGCACAATTGTGCAAGAAGCACCAATGTAATGCAGTCACTCCTTCAATCAGCTGCCGGCACAGCAGATATTCTACTTCTGCAAGAACCTTTTTCAAGATCAGCCACTACTATTCCCCATCCCTCTTTCCAGGCAATCTTACCACCACCATCAAATAGAAGGCCCAGGACTATGGCCTTTGTTTCCACCACCAACCCTTTCCTTAAAGTCACCCCTCGCCCAGATATCAGCACTGATCCAGATTTGCAAGTGCTTGATATCTCCACACCCACCATTCCAATTGTTCGCCTGTTCAACATATACAATGAGAAAGTTCCAGGCGAACCAGACACAACAAGAACGATTGAGCGAACACTCACTAATATCACATTTCCACCAAGAAGCATTCTAGCTGGCGATATGAATGCACACCACCCATGGTGGAACCAACACAAACGGCCAGCCAGAGCAGACGTTCTTGTTCAACTAATGGAGAGTAACAACTTCACTCTGGTGAATGAATCTGACGTCCACACCTACCATGCAAAGACAGGCCTGACCAGCTCCGTCCTTAATCTTGTCTTCTCTTCTGCAGCACTCCACAACAACACCATCAACTGGGCCATTGACGACAGCCATACAACTGGGTCTGACCATGAGGTGATCAAGTTTGACTTGATTTCGGACAGTCTAGACACAGTGACTCCACCACTTGCACAACATTACAATTGGAAGCAAGCAGACTGGGAATGCTTCACCAACGCGCTCATTGAATCTGAAGAAGAATCAAAGCGCAGATGGAAAGAGCTGATGGACAATTCACACAACACCAACAATCTGGAAGCGGCTGCCTGTTCCCTTAGGGATATCATTGTATCAGCCACCAGGAAGTCAACACCAGTCATGAAGCACTCACCAAGGGCGAAGAGGTGGTGGTGTGAGGAACTATCTCAGGACAGAAAGAATATGGCCCAGGCGTTAAGAGATTTTAAGGAGGAGAGGACCAGGGCCAACTGGCTGAGATTCACAACCAAGCGAAACCTGTACTTCAGACACATCAGAGTGCAGAAACAGAAAAACTGGGTTGAGTACCTTGAGCAAGTCAAAGGAACGGATGCATTCAGCCTACTACGATACACCAAACCCAGAGTTACTGAAAGAACTCCAGTATTGCTGGATTCTGACAACAACGCGCACATTACGTTTGAAGAAAAGTGCAGCCTTTTTCGAACTGTTATGTTTCCACCACCACCTGACTATCCCCCACAAGCTCAAGACGCACCCAGACAGCAACTGCCTTGGGAACCTGTCACCAAAAGAGAAGTTGAGAAAGCAATTCTCACATCTCACCCAAACAAAGCCCAGGCCCAGATGGACTGCCATTCCTCTGCTTGCAGAAAGCCTACCACGCGATCCCACACATGTTCAACACCATCTATGCACAACTAGCCAAGCGTGGATACCATCCTGTATGCTGGCGGGAATCAACAACAGCTGTCATCAGAAAGCCAAACAAACCTGACTACTCTACACCAAAGGCATACAGGCCTATCGCCCTGCTCAACTGCTTGGGCAAGGTGCTTGAAAAGATCATGGCGACAAGATTAGGATTCTTGTCTGAGAAGTACAATCTCTTACACAAGGCACAGATGGGGGGCAGGAAACAGAGAAATGCAATTGATGCAGTGATGTGTTTAGCACACGACATTGATGTTGGCAAGAAGGAAAAGAAAGTGGTCTCAACTGTACTTCTGGATGTCAAAGGCGCTTTCGACAATGTCTCCTCCACCCGTCTCAAACACACACTGGCTCAGATGGGACTTCCACCACCTGTGCTATCCTGGGTTTCCGATTTCCTCAACAATAGAACAACAGCACTGGCCTTTGACGGAGACAAAGAAACATTGCAACCAGTACAGACGGGGATCCCTCAAGGTTCCCCAATCTCACCAATCCTGTTCCTGCTTTACCTCAAACCACTCTTTGATGAGCTTGAGAAGAAGCATCCTAACATCAACTGCCCTTCATACATTGATGACGTTGCAATTGTGGTATCTGGTAAGAGCACCACTGCCAATTGCAAGCAAATCCAGAAAATAGTGCGAACACTCTTCACCTGGTCAGACAACAATGCTCTCACATTCGACGGCCCCAAGTCTGAGCTCATCCACTTCTCAACCAAACGAAATCTAGACCAGACTGCAATCACACTCCCTAATGGTGCTATCATTGAGCCATCACCGGTTGTCAGATGGTTGGGAGTATGGCTAGATAGCAAACTCAACTTCAGCCACCACATCAAACTCAAAACGACAGCTGCGACAAGAGCATACTTTGCCTTTAGCAGAATGGCAAACACCCAGTCAGGCATCACTCCAAGCACCATGCGAACACTGTTCACCACAACAGTCTTGCCAGTAATGGACTTTGCTGTGGAAATATGGTGGAAAGGCCAGAAACAGCTGGCGAAAAAGCTACAGATGGTACAGAATAGCGCCGTGAGAGGAATCATGGGCGCTTTCAGAACAACACCAACAGCTGCACTTGAAGCGGAAGCAGCAATCCCCCCCACCTCAGTCAGACTCAACCACATTGCCAGAAGATATGCCCTCAGACTCGCAACACTTCCTGAATCCCAGTCCATCAGAACAAGATGTCCGGAAACCTTTCCCCTTGTTTTGACAGCACCACAAGAGATGAAGAGCTGGAGTCAACAAACCAGTGGCACTGCGACTCAGATAAACCAAAGTTTCTCAGCCGGCTAGATGCCCTACTACACACTGTCAGGGCGTGGTTGAAACCAACCACTGAAATCGAAACCTTCAATGCAACAGACACACCACCATGGCACGAATCAAAAGTTCAATGGATTATTGAGCAAGCAGACAAGGAGCAGGCGACTGAGTTACACTTTCTGCTGCTTGACAAGATCAAAGAAGACGGCCATTACATGATTGCATATAGTGATGGCTCAAAACAAGACAATGGGGTAACAGGCGCTGGTGTGTACATCATACAGGGCAGTGGCACTCCAGACATTTCGTTGGTACTGCCTCTTGGAACAGAGGCAGAAGTGTATGACGCTGAACTAGAAGGGGCGCTTCTAGCAGTTAAGAGATGTACGCGGCTGGTGGAAAGAAACATGCACAAACCAAAAGATGTGTATGTATTCCTTGACAACCAGGCTGCAATCGCAAGAATGGCACACACTGCACCAGGACCTGGGCAGGCGATAGCACTGGCAGTGGACGAACTGGCCACAAAACTAGAAGAGATGGAAGTTGGCTTGAAGATTTGCTGGGTACCAGGCCACACGGGGGTACCTGGAAACGAAAAGTCTGACGAACTGGCCAACAAAGCAACACAAAAAGAACAACCACACCACACCACCACCACACTCTCCTTCCTGAGACGCCAGGTCAAAGCACAACAGCTGCTTGACTGGAGAAAACAGTGGACCACATCCAAACACGGCAAGTACTACGTCCAAAACAACAACACCCACTGGCCCAAGATGCACATGGCAGAGTGCTACAACACCTTGACCAGGCACGCAACATTCCAACTACTCTCCTTCAAGACGGGGCATGGCTTCTTCAAAGACTACCTGAAGAAGATTCAAGCCAAAGACGTTACCAATGGCAAATGCAACTGCGGAAGCCCAAAACAAACTGGCGAACACGTCCTGCTCCAGTGCTCACTCTACAGAACACACAGACGCAGACTGCTCAAAGAAATCGACAACCTAAAGCCAAAGAGGTGGGACCTGCTGTATAACGAAAAGAATCTTGAACAAACCTTGGAGTTCTTGAAGACAACTGGTATCGGCAGCCACAACTGGTATACATCTGGGCAACAAGCCACATCTGACAATTCCCCAACCGACCTGTACTGGCAAGGCCGGGCGGTCATGGGTTGGGGCACACTGAATGAAGTTGAGGAAGTTGAAGAAGGTGATGAAGGGGATGACGGAGACGCAGGAGCAGAGGCGGGGGCAGAAGAGGAGGAGGGCATTTAAAGACCCAAGGCACATACATGGTTGAACGCAACCTGGAAATACAACACCAACCGGGCAGATTGAAACAGACTGCATAACACAAAGGCCGCGGCCGAACAGATTAAGGAGGGTTCAGCCGCATACTATCTTTCATATGGTTTTCTATTCATATGTTTTTCTTTTTCGTTTTAGTTAGCCATAGCCTTAGAGCTGCATGCTTGTATGAACAATAAATAATAAATAAATAAATAAATAAATAGTTGAGAAACCTTGGCTACAATGTTGGTGACCAGCAGATTGTCTTCAAATGCGCCTTGTTCTTCTTCCTCTTCATCTTCTTCTCCAAGGCGTTCCATCAAGTCAGGTTCTGCATGTACCCTAGGTGGGTGGCTAGGGTGGTTCGGTTGTTCAATTGTTGAGAATCTTGAAATGTTCGCATACCCTTGGTTCCTGACGCTTTTGAGGTCGGGCTCCAGTGAACATATGCTTTCAGTTCCACTTCTCTTTCTATTGGTAGGTTGGTTGGAACCGGAGGTGTTGTTGATTGTGCGGGGAATGGTGTGGTTTGTGCTTGTGATGGGGTCAGATGAGATAGCCACATCTGGAAGGGGTGGTTTGTTTTTGTCTTTGGTTTTGCGCAGCATGTTTCTGTTGTTTGCGGTGGTTGTTTCTTAAATATCAGAGTGATATGTGGTGTAGAAAATTGTGGTGGGGTGTTTTGACTAACACTTTGGTCATGGTGTGTGTTGTGGTGCGCAGGGGGTGTGCTGAGTAACAATACCACACCAAAAATTCCGAAATTCAAAAAAGCAAGTACGGCACAAAATAATGATGCCTTGCACAACAGAAATCCCTGTTTAAAGGGGGGGAGACTTGACGGGGTGGATAGCGTGGGAATTGTAAAACTCTCAAGGGTTCTGGTAGCAGGTGGTGAGACCTGGGTAGGGGGTGGTGTTGAGGCTCTGCCGGTAGAGAATTTCGAAAAATTCGCTAAGAAGAGGGGTAAAATTGCTGTATCTCCACAACCAAAAGTCTGACGCTTTCGAAAAGTGGTAGATATACTTGAAAACGTTCGCTTAGGCCAGGATAAAAATTTTCGGAGCGTTTGGAGTTGTTGTTGTGGAGTTCTGCCGAAATTCGGAGATTTTTACCCCTGAAAAAGGGGTAAAATCGCGATTTTTGCAACAACACCCACAAAAGGAGTTATTCTTTTTCGAAAATTGGAGGGTGTGGTATTTGAGGTGTAAGGAATTGATTTATCGACTTATTGTTCTCGTATTTTGTGGTTGTTGACTTTTATTTTTGGTGGTGTTGCACTGCAGGCTTTTTGGTGCAGCGATGTGTTTGACGAAGGCCCGCATCGCTGCCAAAAAGACCTCAGCCGGCCCTGTTGTCAAGCGGCCAAGGATTGAGATTCCGGGCAACTTGTCGGCAACTAGGTCAGCCAAGGAGGTGAATTTCGCCGGTGTGATACCGTCCGACGAGGGGACGGTGACGATCCAACTGGTGTTCGTGGTGCCTGCCGCCAACAACGCCAAGAACGATGACAAGGGGAAAAGGCACGACCGCGACTGCCAACCCGACGACAGGGGCCACTACATGGAAGATGGCATGACTGATGGTTACAACTGGAACCATCGGTCGAATCACTGTACGACAGTGACTCTGGACCGGCCTGTCGACTTCCAGGGCCTTTACCTCCGCGCCGACGAACCCCGCGCACTGGATAGCGGCGAAATTCGCTCCTTTTACGGTGCGACGCGGGAGCCGCCGATCTACCGGAACCCGCACTTCTGGATGGTCATGCCAGTCACCGACGGCGAGAGCCTGTTGGCCTCGCTGCGCGCGGCAGACAATAAGCTAGTGGCCATCATGGCCATTCTGAACCGGACGTCGCCTGAAATGCCGGATAACTCGCCGACCCGTAGCGGCGCGCACCACCTGCGGCGGGCCGGCTACGTTCTGGACGCGGATGAGACGGTGTCGGTGGATGAGGAGGAGCCGGAGATGGTGTTTGCGGAGCGGTTCCGGCGGGGAAAAAAGAGGTTCCGGGCGGCGTCCACCATCATGGCGGTGGCGAGGTGCACGGAGAGCATGCTTGAGCGGCAGGGCGATGATCTTCGCATGGCGCGGATATGCCGCACACAAGCGCAACAGCACAGCATGAAGAGCATGCTCTGCTTGGCGGGAGAGTCATGTTACCAGCCGGGCATGCTGCTGTCGACGCACCTCAGGGAGAAGCGGCTGTGGGTTGAACTCGGCCGCACAAATAGCGACAATCTCCGCTATCGACGGGATCATCCAATCACCGAAGAAGAGCGGCAGAGAGACCTCCCCGTCGTCCTGCACGTCACAGCAGATAACCTCTTCAGAAGGATGTGATCCCCGGATACGAGCACGTAAAAATCACCGTCTTTCCAGTGAATGATACGCTGATGATATTGTATTTTAAAATTGATCGCGGACAGGAAGCGGCCTCGCCCTGGGCCGGCGCCGGCGCCGGCCGCACAGCAAGCTAGCTCGCTGCCAAGCTTGCCTCTGCAGCAGAGGGGTGCCGCACTTTAACACGCAGGTTCAAGCCAGCCCCTGCTGGGAGTTGTCGAGAATGCCGCCGGTTCAAGCCAGCCCCCGCCGGAGATCGTTGAGAATGCCGCCGGTTCACGCCTGTCCCCGCCGTAGTTGTCGCAGTTCGATGGCTTTCCGCTTGAGGATCCGTTGCCTGAGAATGATCGGACATCTGTAGGTACGTGAACAGGCACACCACTTTTCCGGTGAAATTTACCAGCAGGTTGATGGTAAGTTCAGCTGGTAACGCTGATGCCCCTGGTGGTGCTGGTCGTGGCTCTGATGAATCTACGTGGGTAGATACCAGAATTCATCATTCCGGTGATTCTGGCGGTCCAAGTTCGGGTTCTTGATTGTTCGACTGGTCCTGAGGATACAGCGTTCTGTTTTGGTTGTTTGGCTGGTCCTGAGGAGAGGATATGGCGTTCTGTTTTGGCTGTTTGTCTTCAAGTTTTCATGGTATATATTCTGTTTTCGAAATATTCATTTCGTTTATTGCATCACATTAGATTCTTTGATTTTCAAAGTAGTCATAGGCAGTTCTGACACCGTACAATTGACGGAGTTCACGGTGAAATTCACCTCTTCAAACAAGCTGTACCGCCAAATATATTGTGAAGTTGCATATGTACGCCGTTGACATTCACACAATTTTGGATGCCAAGTTTGGTTTTGAAGCCTTGACATCAGTCCCAAGACACAGCTATGGTCGATTGGGAAGGTGGCAAGTTGCAACCACGCTAATGTGTCTGACCTGCTGGCAATTTGCTGTCAATGAGGGCCCGACCACTTTACGGCGAAATTCACCGTAAAGACGGTGAATTTCCCGTGAAAAGGGGTCGTCTCCTGCTCATTCCCTGCGCCCACAATCTCTCCCCAACATCTTCCGCTTAATCCAATATTTGCTTTCAAAATGCCCCCCAAACCCAACGAGAAAAAATCCACAGCTGACGTTGCACGCAACGCGCAACACAAAGTATCAAAAAAGCGATCAACCGCTGAAATTTGCCGTAAATCAAGCAATCTGGGTACACAGATCGCACAGGCAAGTAGCCGCAGCCAAGCCCAACCCGCTCTAACAACACAGGTGTCCACGCACACAAAGCCTCCTGAAGACTTGCAGGTTTCTCAGACTCACTTGAGGCCGGATACACAGCCCACGACACCAACATTCCGGTTTGATTCACCGACAACCCCTCAGATCCCATCGCAACCAACCCCAATGATGCAATCATTTTCTGCTGCATGGCGTTTGTCTACATCTTCAGATACCGCGATGCAATTTCATTGCCACCCTGTCACAATCGCAGATTCGAGCAGTGACAGTGACGGTAATATTACAGAAACACAGCGAAAATCACGGTGAAAAATGATATTTGACGATCAACTGACAATGGACATTGTGAGTCTCACCCAAAAGCGGATATGAAAACATATCTCGTTCGTTGATTCTTTTCCAGAACCTAATACATTCAACAAAATCTGTAAAAACGTCTGGAACAAAGCTCAGGCAGATGGCAATTGGCAGTCTGAATTGACCACAGAGGTCATGAGAGCAGTATACTTCCCCATGATATTCACCATAAATCCGGCAAACTGGAACTGACAATTGCAAACGCTCAGATGAAACAAACGCAGGCGAGTGCGCGCTCTCACGTGCTTTACAGAGCAAGGGCGAACCTTGATGATCTGTACGGATTACACGGTTTGGGGGCGGAACCTCTTCAAGCCAGGATCCAATACTCGTTGGAGAATGATCGTTTCACCTGTCATGAAACGAAGTACGAGGTGTGTACATTGCTAATTACAGCGTTTTTCACTGTGAATGTGGTTGTACTTACTGGTATAGACGGCGACAATGCGGTTCAAGAACTCCTCAATCGCCTATCTCATTCACATTCATTTTTGCATGACAAGCCGCTCGAGGGGTTACAACGACCCTGATCTGATCTTGAAGAATGTCAGCGGGAATTTTGTATGCTTTATCTCGAGTGCCTGATTTTGTACGCGGTATACAAAGTTTGAAACCACCGAGAGTGGCAAAGTCCCGAAGTCCACCCGCAAATTTATCATGCGTACGTGTTATCCACCTATCGGACGTTCAATTTCGCGGGATATGTCTGATATTTGAGGAGCACACATGCGTTTCGTTGCAACCTATAGCGGTTTGCAGCAGTGGTACAAAGACAAGATAATCGAATACCTCAGGACAAATCTCACCACAATGCTTCAAACAAAGACCAAAGTGTTGAAAACTGCCGCGCCTTACAAAGCTACACCTGAGAATGAGGCCGACATGAGGGCTCTGGTCATTCCGTCTACCAAGCATATGCGTGCTCAGGATCAGCATTTGATAGTACAGGATGAGGTGAAGCGGGTTACGCGAGGCGTCAATACATTACAAGTGGACGAGAACGACGTTGAAGACGAAGAAGACAATGAATATGACGGTGAATCTGACGGTGAAGACGGCGATGATCACAGTAGAGACCCTGAAGATGACCTACCACCTGTCCCTGGCTTAGGTCTGAGATTTGACGGTACTACTACAGAGAATGACAAAGACGATGACCCAGTTGTGCCCCCGCGACGACGAGGTCCCGGGGAAAATAACCGGGACTCCAGTCCAATTGAAGATGACAGTCAAGACCAGAGCGAACCGAGCCAGGTGCACCTACTATAGACGGAATTTTGTTTCCTGTTTCTTTTCCTGTTTCTTATTTGTTTGGGCGTTCTGGAGTGTTTTAGATGGCGGTTATTTAAATGGGTGTTTTTATCCTTGTTTGTTTTTACGAAGTTTCATACAGGCGTTCTGGTGTTTATTACGGGAGCTCTGGTATTTTATACGGGCGTTCTGGTGTTTTTTACGGGAATAACGGTACTGTTCATCTGCGATGTTGTCATATAGAAGTTGAATTCGGTGGATAGTAATAGTAACACAGGATTTTACTACTGCAAATATGGAAATGCCTGATTCAGTCACATCGACGTGTATCGCAAGTTCAATGACAGAACGCGCATGAATCGCAAATTCAGCGATAGAACCCGCATGTATCGCAGCTTCAATGACAGAACGCGCATGTATCGCAACTTCGACAATAGAACCCGTATGTATTGTAGCTTCAACGATATAACCCGCACGAACGGATGTTCGGGGGATATTCGCTGTGTATCCGGTTCACTGCCAGAAACTGTCGCGTCAGGCTGGCCAAGAGGGGGAGTACCTGAGCTGTGCAGCGCTGTCCGTGAAACTACAGGTATGGCTGTGAATCTCACGGAAATTACGGTGAGTTAAATTGGATTGACCGCACAGACCTGCAGGCGAGGTAGTCCGTCCAAGCTACTCGCATGCGGCGTCGTTCAGGGGAAGCGCAGGGGTGTGCGGCGCTATCCATAAGGTTACCGGCCTGTGCGGCGCTATCCATGGAGCTACCGGTATCACGGGTTGCTCCCTGTAAGCGAACACATGCGGTGTATTTCACCAGCATTACGGTGAGTTAAGGGGGTTGATGGCACACAACGCATGCAGGCCAGTTCACGGGAGAGTTGCCGACTCAAAGCCATTTTGCTACGCCAGCATTTTTGTTCAATGTGCTCCGCAGTCGCCCAGGTCGCCCAGGTTGCTCAGGCCGCCCGGACGACAAATAAGCAGACGGATTTTTTCCTGATGCAAACTGGAAGCAGACGAAGAATACAAAAAGGTGGTTTATTGTATGCTGAGACTCCTAGGGCCATGGTTAAGCATAGGGACAAGGAGGAAAAGATCACAGCATTGACAAAAGCACAAGAACTGATTGACAAAGATGGACAGAAGCGCTGAAGGGCATGGAAAAGGATTTGTATCTACATCCGCAAACTGGGAAGACTTCAAATCAAAGCTTCTAAAGAACCACACGATAACAACATAGCGATACCACCTATACCGCTCTTAGTTCTTAGTAGAATTACGTGCTACAAACGCCATAATACAATTCTTATCGAGAGTTATTGTCACGGTGAAAACAGCCATGGATGTAAGCAAAAACTCATTGTGAACAAAAGGGTTGAAGTTGTGAACCTGATTGTCTACCTGTAGATAATTACCAGTAATAAACCCTCTTGTAGATAAGTCATTTCTTAGTGGGCCGTGATCTAGTTTATGGCATAACATAGATCGGAATGAGGACATTATTCTCGGTGAACGAAGCGATGGATTTAAGCAAAACCTCATTGTGAACGAAGATGTTCAAATTGTGGGAGTGGATCTAGGTGATCTCCAGTAATAAAACATCTCGGGATATGTCATTTGTTATCGGTGCGTAACCTAGTTTACGGCGAAAAATAGAACAGAATTAGTACGATATTCTCGATGAAAACAGCAATGGATTTAAGTGAAAACTCATTGTGAACGAAAGGGTTGAGCTTTTTGAAGCTGCTGAGGTACGGTAATCTTGTCAGTTAAAGAATGTAGAATGATACTAAAAAAAGGCACGGTGAGGCTTTTGTACCTCCGAAACATTTTGGGCAATGTTGAGCACGGCCCGACAGTAATGTGGTTGTTGGAAAGAAATGAGTGTTCGACAGATAGGCACCCTCCAGGGAATGGTGTGTAGCTGAGGAGCCTGCAATGGGGCTAGACAACGCCAGTCGCCTGAGCACGGCTCTCTTCAAAACTCAGCTGCAGACGGCCCGGGTGGTGTGACTATTAGCGTGCAGAGATTTCACCTTAATTTCCTTTGCTCATTTCCAGTGTGTGCAGCCCTTGCAGTGGGGTCAAATCAGCGGGAGGAACATAGCCGAGTCATGTTTTGTGTGACGGAAGTCGCCACACAGGAGAGGTTTGCTGCACAGAATTGCAGCTAAACCAGTGTATTTGTGAGAATATGTCAGTTTTCTCAAACTTTACAATGTTTGTCTTTGCAGTTTTGAACTTTGGTCGAAATGCAGCTGCCAACCACACAACAGCACCCGAGCATTGTGTCCAAACATGTCGCAGGTGAGTTCAACATTCTTAGATTACTGTTTAATTACCAATCCTTGCAGTTCCAGACCTGCATACAATCAAACAACATAAATTCGAATCTTTACAATGACGCTTCCTAGCACCATCGCGACCGACATCCGACTGCAAACACCGTTATTTTCTGCTTAAGCCCCCTTATCATAACCATATATACTGACCATGAATACAGCTCATACTGCTGGGATCAAGCACATTCGCGATGAATCCTTCGACCAAGCAGCAATCCACAAAAATGAGTCAAATCCTTTCAGATCTGGCTACAATACAGCTCTCTATAACAAAGGGCCAAATCCTATAAGATCCAATGATTCTATAAGATCCGACAACTATGCAGCTTTCGATGAGAAATGGACAAATCCTTGGAGATCCGGCGATTCTATAAGATCCGTCGATCTGACGGACATTAGCACCGACAATTTGGTGGATACCGGGGATATAGCCATAGATAGCATAATAAAATCCTCCATTAGAGAAACTCTCGCCATATATGCGATGAATGGATAAACCGTTGATGAAAGAATACTCCAGCGATGAATGAATAAACCGGCGATGAATGAATAAACCGGCGATGAAGGAAAAACCGGCGATGAATGAATAAACTGGCGATTCTACCATAATACCAGTGAATCAACCATAAACCCGGTGAATATGCCCGGACTTACGGCCTGACATACAATTGCCAGTATACAGGCGTAGAATGCACTGCTTGCTTATCCTGGGCGACTGGTCATGTATGGCAACCTCACGCTGCAACACTGGTGTGTAGGAGCATGCGCTTAAGCGTCCGAACAATTGAAGTTGCACCTGGTACATAACAACCTGACAACACAGGCGACCCTTGAATCGACATGTCAAGTAGAACACTAGGTATCTCAGAACGGAGGCCTTATATAAGAAAAGATTTTTTCTTGATATGTCTTGCTGAACCTGTACCCAACACCGACAGACTTTGCTAAAGGAACATTACCGGCAAAGTTTTGCGACTTCGCCCAAGTCGCACAGAGCTGATGGAAATTCTGCAGCAGAAAATCCTCTTACTGAAGTGTAATCTCAATATCTATACCAAACTGAGGTATCAATCCTAATGTTTGCACATAGCAAAAAATAAACGACGTTACCCCGATTTTCCAGCTCAAATTATCAGAGAAAACATTGCCACTTTTACATTCTCCGTGCACCAGTGTCTCATTATCAAGGCTGAATCTCTGAATCCATGACCTATAAATATCTACATTGAGGCTGAAGGCCAAAGTAACGGTATTAATCATTTATTTTGTCATGAACGCCGGGCCATGTTCCAACCCACCACCTGTGACGTTCCTAGACTTGTGACAAAACACATCCCAGGCCACAGACGATCACTCACACAGGAGGCAATCTACTAGTCAAAAATACCTAAACCAAATTAAGCATTCTGAACTGCTACCCTGGCAGAACATTGCAATGAATTTGCAGCAACCAAGCGTGTAGTGGATAGTCGTCATGGTAACCAAGTTTCTATCATCGTTGAGCACAGTTTATCATCGTAAATCGTACACAACCGGATACTTGTGTTGGCTTCAAATTTATATGCACGATGGCCCAAATAGCCCCTGTCACCATAGCAATATAATTACTCGGTTTTAGATAGCCGTTATACTCAAAGTAGTTCACCGTGCTTAAACATCTACCTGACTCTGATACCCCGGTATCTACATGCACAGCTTATATTACAAGCCACTCAA
This sequence comes from Geopyxis carbonaria, assembly GCA_024516215.1. Taxonomy (NCBI): domain Eukaryota; kingdom Fungi; phylum Ascomycota; class Pezizomycetes; order Pezizales; family Tarzettaceae; genus Geopyxis; species Geopyxis carbonaria. The sequence goes on along the minus strand of JAJJXG010000022.1, from coordinate 851,744 downwards.
GGGGCACTCTAACAGTGGGCGGCCGCCGGGGCCGGATATGCTATCCACAAATATTCGATCATACTGATTGAATCACAGTGCCAAAATGTACAAGTGCTATATATATAGATGTAAAAATACATACGTTTCACATACACAAAATTTCAACCTCTTTTCTAACCGAATGATCTATCTTCAGCAGTGACAGAATATTGGTATCTCTAAATATGTGATGAAATGAGTCATACCGTAGTCGGTAGGTAGACTAACTGGTTTCTACAGCGCTGGCTGTGCTTTTTTGTATGACAATCTTGAGGATCATGATGTTTAGTTTTCGATCCGGGCAAGATACTTAAGTCGGCCTCCGGTGATCACCGAAATTGCCATAACGTAACTCAATGTAATAAGGGGCTTTTACGCTCCCAGGTTTACGGTGGGTTTCAAGAGTGTATCCTTTACCATGTGTTGCTTTTGCTACAGAACCTGCAACAGCCCCAAACTCTCAATGGCTGCGACGGAAAAGTCTGCCTGGCAGAGTTTAAACCCCAGATCTCGTATATATAGAAAGCATCTTTATTAATACTGGGTTCAACGATCATATGATGAGACCAGATTCGGAATGGATAGATCATGTACATGTTATACGTCATGATTAAGCAATCGCACGGAGGAACTACACGCAGTAACGTATGATACATATCGGCCGCTTGATAGTCGACCTATCACTGCGCATCATTTCATGTCAAAATGGTTGAGCAAGGCGCATATTTTTAGCGGAGTGATCGCTACATGAGAAAGAATAACCAGCACAGCACTATATATGCGTGCATGTACTTCGTTGCTAAAAGTAGTATGTAATATCACTGGCATATGTCACTATCACGAACAGTTTGCTTCAAAAACTTGATTAAGTATACATGAAATGCCGAATGATCTGTACTATATTGAGAACAGGATCAAGAGCACAAACAGCTTTCGCATAAATGATAATTACAAACACACCAACACCCCCGCGGTGCAAGCCCAATGGTGCCTTTATCTTCCATAATCTCAATACGTAGAAATTAGACCGAAATTTCAATTTGTTGAGATTTCAAGAGTCGTACTTCCGGACACTGTCCCACGAAAGAAGTACGGGATCAGGGCCTTGCATGAAGGGCATAAATAGGCACCCACTATAAACCACAAAAACAGCATTAGTAGTCTCATTGGAGCACATGGTTTTGGTTGAACATAATTCATACAGGAGCTCATAAATCTCCTGTCAAAGCTTGAATACACAACAATAAGTTGGTCACGATGAAGTTTAGAACTATCTTGTCAAGATATTTCTTATGACTTGCGTCGTTCATTTCCTTTAGAAAAATTATCTTGAGATAGTCACCATCTGTGCCCAGATCCAATCAATAGAACCACCACTGCCGCACCCACCCCACGAAAATACATAAAATACTACTCATTATCCGTGAGTCGAACCCTAATAAACCTTGTTTAAGGTGCTTCCCCTTCGCTGCTCCCCCGAAGAATATGTGTTATTAGTACTAGTTACACTAGATGTGCAGAGGGAAGTAGCTGGAGGCGATATTTTGTGTGATGCTCCTATATTGTCAGATTCATCATGTTTATTGCTGTGCATTCCCGAATGATGTAGGCCAATGGGATCTATTGCAGAGTTCAATTGATTATGAGAAGAGTTGGGGCCAATTCCTATTGCATTTGTACCGTAGGAGCCACCATGTGACACACTAGCACCGGAGGAAGTGATGGACGGTATGGACGACGGTGCTAGCTGAATTGCTGAATTAGATACATAGCTGGAGGAAGCGCTGCTCATTGTGGATGAGTTTCTGGATGCCGCCCCTGGTGACAGTGATGATGGAACGTATGGGTGTTGGGTAGATATCCCATCATTTCCTCCGTTCACAGGGTTGGAATCTTTGAAATCGTTGGCCTGAATGCGTACCGGCATTGGTGGAAGCGGGGGTAAGGATTTCTCTGAGAGAGATGACCTTGAGAGACCCTCAGGCAGAGATGACGAAAGGGAATTCAACGCAGGAAATGTCATAGGATAGTTGTCTATTGAATGGTTGCTATTGGGACTCATCCGGGCACTTGAATGTACGTAAGTAGACATAGCATGCCCTACAGAACCAATGCTCTGAGTACTTTCATGAGGTGGCCAAGAACGAAAATCCTGTTGACTATGGTTTAATGCCTGTGTAGAGGATGTCTCTCCTAGGCCGTGGCCAAGCATATAGTGGGGATAGCCTGGTTCCCCGGTGGCATTGACCCCAACTGCAGTCCCCATATCGTTACTCATACTGTCGTAGGGATTCCGGGATCCCAGCAGCATAGGACTACTAGCATCAGCGGTCGTTATTCCATCCGTGTTATACAGAGATTTCAATGAAGCAGAATTGCTAATTCCGCCCAAGGTATGGTTACCAAGCCTGAGCGAGGGTTGTGAGGATAATGTTGTGTGAAGAGCAGATGTTGAAAGACTAGCATGAGGCAAACCAAACCCAAATGTGGATGCTCCCGAGGTTCCCGATGCCGGTGAAGATGAGTATGGGCTAAGTTCAATGTTTGAGGAGGAAACCTGATATGGTGTAAGCAATATAGGCACAAGTAATGCATGAACTTCAAATACCCTTAAAAAGATACATTGCCCTTGAGTGATGCCCGCACTCTTACAGTTAGCACAGCCAGTACTATCTCCTGGATCACCACTGCACCGAATCTTCCTTTTACGACATCTTCCGCACTTTCATTAACATCAGTATCGGCTTGTATATGAGAGCTTCCAAACTCGCAAAGATCATGGTCACAAACCGCTACTGGAATCCTGCGCCTAGGCGGACCAGCACTAGTGCTCTGGAGAGTAGTTGGATGTGGCGTAATACTTCCACTTGGTTGAGGTACTTGACGGCCAGCCATCGGATCAGCTCGCGGGTTTGGTCTTGCAAATGTCGACCTCTCAGAATGTATCTGGGGTCCAAGGCGCGAAGCATGGCGATATAGTTCCTGGTTTGGATCGTAGCCGTATGTAAAATGATTCATCATTTGACGGGTCATAATAGGAAAGTAAAGTCTGAGGAATTCCAAAGCCGGTAAACTTAAGAATGTTCTGATAGTGCATGAACGAAAGAAAAATAGAAGTAGGGCAGCTATTATGCGCTCCTTTCACTCAAGTACTGTTGTAGAGAGAACACTGGCAGGCCTAGAATATTATACCTCGGAATTTCCCAGTCCGGCGATGAAAGGATAGGTGAAGCTGGTAGACTGAGAAAACTACAATATAACACCGAGGTGACCAAATGCAGCAGGGGAAACTGTGAAACGCAAATATGTATTTCGGCAGAGCCAGACTTTCACAGTGTATTCTTGAATAGTAGGTAATATGCTGAAGGGTGACAGTTCATGAGGCGGGCTAACCGGCTCGGCGAGGACGTTATGTACTTAATCAAAGTCCCTGACTTCAATTCGTTTTATTTAAGCAAAACGGATGCTGGAGATTGAGACACAGGAGTCAAATATACGTAGATAGCAGACCGCCCGACAGATCCCGTGTGTGTTTGTAGCTTTCACTCTTAAATAGTCTGCTATCTGCAGCAACTGTTTCTGCGCCCTATTCGGCCATGAAATCGGCCTCTTTGTATTATGCAGCCGGCTGGATTGCTTTCCCTTGCTGCAATTATCCATACTCACCAGAGCCAGTCAAGACGTTGGTCTAGGAAGACAACGCCATGAGGCCGGGGTCGGTGCAAGTATCATGAAAACATGACGAGTGCGTAGCCGTAGGTGAGGAACATATGAGCCTTGACCATAATGCGGACCTACATATGCTCGACCGGCCATCGAACTTTCAATCTCTATTAGGAATAGTCGGTACAAGATCTCAGATAAAGTTCCTATCACATCAACCTGTTGTTCACCAAATCCAAAGCCTGGATTACATTTGTACAGCGGTGAGAAGTTATCACTACAGCTCTCCTATACATGACTGACTAGCTCACGAAAGCATCCTCTCCCTGTCATGATCAGTTTTGGTCGGAATGGAGGCCGGGGCACTGCAGGACAGCAACGCCGTTTGCACAATTGCAAAACATGGCTGGTCACCCGATGCTAATGCCTGCACAAGCAGTGTAACAAACGGGATTGATCCTCGCTTGGGAAGACATATGAACAAAGTGTCCCAGAACTACAAATCCCGCTATCAAGGATTCCCAGCTGGCATCGGACAATTTCGACGATTTAGAATAATTTTCGTGATGCTGCGTGGATGGAAGCAGTCATCGAATCTTCCATACTTTGTTGCCATGATAAAGACTGCATTGCATTGTAATGTTTCTTCGGCGAGCTAGTTCATGCTCTTTTTCGGGCCATAAAACAACGGGGGGTGCAATTCTAGTACACATCTAAAAAGCAATGATAATCCTAGCAGTGATCAACTGTATATTCCGATAGAGGGCTGAGCGCCACACAAAGTATGACAGCGGGAAATCATTTAGCTCCGAGCTGGAACCAATTATTGGTGAACCTTGTGGAGAAAGTAACGATAAGCCCCGTTACCTGGCTTTAACCAGTCATACGACGGCTAATGTTGCATGGACGATTTCTTCTCACTGCAGTGTACAGACCTGCCACAGCGGATCTATGGTTTTGCCGAAAAAAAAGTTCACGTGCTTCCTTTTTCCGAATTGTGGTAATGTATCTGTTCATCAAAAAACTCACTCATCCATTGTCCAATTGCGGAAATTCGCGCCGAAGGTGTACTTGATAAAAGGTTGGTTACAGTTCCGCGTGCTGACGATGGCGATCGTGATTGCGGGTAGATGGCGATTTCTGTGAAACACAATCAGTCATATCCTGTAGCTGTCTCCTGCTTGTACATTTTCACCCACATATCACGACTGCCTAGCGCAAGTGGTATAAAGCCACATGGTCGTCTGAAAACAGCTTCACGATTATGTAGTAGTGGTATGAATTGTTCGTTTAACTCAAATCAGGCTGTGAAGTACCAATTGGAACGAATATCAGGGCAAAGAACATTTCCGAAGACCCCCTAAAGTCTAATATATATATATATATGTCTGAACATGAAATTGAATATGTCGGAATAAAACACTTTCTACAATTAGGACTTATAAATGAGCAGTTACTATAAGGGTATATCGATTTTAAAGGGGCCTGAAGATAATATGTTGGTGGTTTGTGTAGCATATTTAGGGATTCAGTGGCCGAGAATAGCTATGGTCCATTCAAGCGTGTGTGGAAGGTCAGCGGAGAGTGGTAATACATCCCACATAGTAAAGTGTGTGCGACGAGTTGTACTTACATCACAACAGGCTGTGCATGCAATATCATATACTTACATACCAGTCGATCATACACTTTAAGAAATCCTTGATGAGGAAATAAAAAGCCAAAATACGTACACATAGTTATCGTTGTGGACGTTGTTAACTCGCCAGGCCCGCAACGTACGTAAGTGTCGATTTGCCGCAAACTAGAACTTCCTGTTTCCATTTGGTACTTTCCACTCAGCTAGTAGTCTATTAATATGCTTGGGTTAATTATTCACGTGTGTGGCGTTGCACAACGTACAGGTGCGTCTTGCCTGCTTTGATTAGCCTGTGTCCACCTTATAAAATGCATTCAAATGTCTTGTAAACACTTTCTGGTAGCTAGATGGATTCCGCAAAATTTCTTTGCGGTACGGTAGAGCTATGTTTGTCGGGGATTTTTGGGTCAAAACACTTGCATGATTGGGTATGTACATACGATGCGTTAGGTACTATGGAGTATGTAGTTAGCAACATTTTGCTTCCGATTGTGTCAAGTACTTACTAAGTAGTCTGCGAGTGAGCAAGTGTTTCTACCGCTAGCAGGGAGTGCACGACCCACACGCAGGGGACTTGGCATATAAATTGGCCGCATAAGGAAAAACGGTGTTCTCCGCAACGTTATGCTGATAGTGTAGCGTGCACCACCCTCTGTCTGTGACTTGGGCATTAAAGTGTGGCCGGTTGCTGGGTGATAACCATTAATTGTTGATACTAAAAATCAATTTCAACCCGATGGGAGAACTTCCCAACAAAACTTATCTCCAACCTAGTCTGTCCAGATTATATACTACCTATATGTGAAGTGTAATTACAGTCTAGCTAAGCAGATCCATGTATTTTTGGCTATTTTCATGTTTACGGCTGAAACAGACATTTGTAATGTCCGTACGGATAACTTACCAACAGCCCCGCGTTGCTGGAAATATGAAATCACAAAGGTTACATCCTTCGTGAATACAAGAAACATGACACTATCAACCAAACATTAGGAACATACTTAGTACATGTATATGTACTTACATATGGCCACATAGCATTCAAATGATTTGCTACCGAAAATTCAATTGAGAGTACTTTACTAATCAAGTTGTTACACATAAAATTGCTAAATTATGTCCACCAACTTAATTCAATCCATCGCGTGGGATTCGCTGTATTAGGGTCTTGCAGCTCGTTACTTTCCAACAATATTCGTATATTAACTTGTATTACAGAGAAGATAGAGTATTTTAAATAAGTTGCATCTGCCATAAACAACACGTTAGAAGTTAGCACATCATAGATACAGATGAAGCAAGATTTATTGATACAATGGTACGTAATTACATAAACCAATCCTACGGAGACTAGAAAAGTTACTTCGTGAATCAGTGTGCACAGTATATTTCCAATCAGTCTGTGCACCGTACTCCGTCGACTAGCTAGCTAATAGTTGAGCTGCTCTTTATATCAGTTTTTTATTAAGATCTTGGGCGTGTTTCAACCGTTAACCAGCCTATGTTAGCGAGAAACTTAACAAGGCAACCTCCACGTAGTCTGAAAACTTCGTACTTGCTACAGGTAGTATTGTCTAGGCTTATGATTATGAATCTCCCTCCACTTAGTACTCCGTAGAAAAGGCAACTAGAGTAGAGTTGCCTGCTAGTCAGACATCGACCGCAGTAGAGTTTGAAGTATAGACTCATCCACTGGCGCTCATCTACTAGAGTCTCACTTACTATAGAACTTCAGCACGAGAGGCTATCGGTCATATCTCAGATAGTAACCCTTCTGACTTGACGTGAAGCCTATTAAGATTGATGTCTGTACTGTACGTTAAGAATGGTTTTGATTCGTCGGAGATTGCACTTGATAAAGCGGCAGTACTACACAATCGCATGACTAAGCCAATCCTTCCCTGCTAGTATTTCCCCAGTTTTCACTTCACGGAGATATTCGTGAGTACTCTCCTAGCCCACGTAGTAGAAAAACAGACAGAGTAGATCTGCTATCTTTCTACAGATTGGTAGACTCAATGGAGAAAAGGAAGGTCTGTGTAGTTTTAAGCAAGTTTCTGGCTAGTACCTTTTGTGCTAGTCTGCGTTTGACAGTACTAGGCCAGGTCAATACGTGCACAGGGTGTGTATTGAGTACCTAGGCAGTTGAGTTACAGAAGATTAGTACATGATAAAATTATGATACAATTTCAACCAGAGATAAGTAGGCACACAAGACAGTGTAGATACGTGTGACATACGAAAGAAGTTAAAGGCGGGAGCCATTGCTTTTTGCAGTCGAGCACAACGCAACCTCTTGTAAGGGTGTAACTTTTGATGGTGTTGTGTCAGCCTTATTGTTGTGAGGCTTACAACGTGGAGATAAAGCACATGATTACAATTTAATGAGTGGACAGCAGAATTAAAGCTCGTGGCCATGCGAATTTGCCAACGTTACGTTGGAGGGTGGAGAATCGACAACGAGCATCAATGATTTATTCCCAAGCTTACGTAATTTGTGCATGATCGACAAGGTATAAATTACTCGCTAATACCCGAGCACGCGACTCAACAAAAGTATGGCACGCACAAAGATGGAACCACAACAAGAATAAATTATTTGAAGCTTCTGCCACTCTATATAGTCTTTGAAAAGCTGAAAGCAAGCATTCAATGCGTATTACTATTATCTCTCACGGGTGCATGGTAATTAGTCGATGATTTAATACGGTTTTGTGCACAATTAGGGGACAGCAACGGCGGTTGCAACGTTGAGCGTGCCATACTTTTCTTGAGTTGCGTGCCGAGGTTGCCGTTGTAGACGCCTCTTATTTAGTCCTGGGACTTTGTACGATGAAATCCACCTCAAAAGGCTTATTTATGCGTCTCACAGTATGGTGAAAGGTATACTGTAGTAGCGATACGATGGGAACGCAGTACTCACAAGCTAGCATTCACAGATGCATGACTGCCAATATCGAGTGATGTCCAATGACGTTGAATCAAATAAGGTAAACGAGCCTCCAAGATTAGGCGGAACGGTATCTCCTTTCTGAGAGCGTAGCTATAAGTGCGGTAGTATTCATCATCGATGACATGACGTTGAGGAAATAAGTAATATTCGCATCGTCAACGCCAGACGAGTGGTAAATACTTGGGTCCGCTCGACGGCCATGCGTCCTAAGCGATGCTTTAGGTCCTATATATCATTCTCTAACTTATATGCCCTTCACAGAAGTCTTACACTACAGTCAGCGGTACTCTATACACCTTGTGAGCAACTCTTGAACCATAAGAAATCTACAAAGTGTTTAGTTGCCAGCAGCCCATGAGAAACTGCATATCGAATAACGGTATCACAGTATGTAGCTACCCTAGTGACTGTGATATCTTTGCACGTGTAGCACCTGTAGGCACAGTTACCCTTATGTCTGGGTGGTCAACCAGCTGTCAATAGTCTCGATTTCTCGCACCATGAACTGGAGTTAACTTTTTAGTGCTACATAGCTTGGGTATGTCAATTCATCGTTGCTATTATGTCGCCGATTATTGTAGTTGGAACTACTGTCAGCTGGCGGATGTCGTTACTTCCGGACCATCGAGTGAAAAGCTAGACATAGGTAAATACAACGGAGGCTACTGGTCGTGATTCACGACAATAACTGCGTATCCGTTAATTTCAAACAATGTTTCTACTAGCGTCTCAACATGTCCCTAATGATCACACGAACGAAACTAAATAGGGGACTCATTGACCTGTACCCTAACCCTGAATCATACACATTCTTGTATTTTTATTCGTTGCATCCTGTATAAACAGCTTCTTTGGATAATACCACGACATCCTGTCAAACTTCAGCAATGAATCTAATTTCAATTTGATTGAGGTTTTTGATACCTTGAAGAACCTGCGCCACTCAAGTGGGTCGCCTACATTCTTTGAAAATGTCACCTGTAGTATGTCTGCAGCGATTCTCTCGACTATTATATCGCCCCGTAAAGGGCATCTTCTTCTATCCTCAGTCTTGACCGGTATCCATGTCTGATCGTTCGAATCTGCATAATCAATCTGTCCGAGAACAGGTGTAACTACACCAAGTCGATGTAATGCAGCTGTTAATACTGGTAGTATCTGACGAAATGAATAAGAAGAGTAGAATCTAGTCAATCGTTGGGGAGGGCATATGTCGTTAAAGGTACTCGCATTTTGAGTCTGATTTTCTAGTTAGAGACTACAACGTAGAATGTCTGCTTTGGGGGGTATACTAAAGATTGTGATACAAAAGGTTGAGGGGCGAATTGGCTCATTGTTGGATCTTCAGCTAGACTTTCCCAAAGACGCTGCGATTCATATCCTTGGGGTATGCGTAAGGGCTGTGAAGCAAAAATATGATGAGATGTCTCCCACTCTGGATACACATCAGTGGTGGGAGCTGTTGGCTGGGTCGATGAAAGTCTGGGTGGCTCTGCCTGGTCAACCTGATAAGACGGGAATTTTGTGAAATCGATGTGAAGATTTTCCATCATCTTGGTTGCCAAATTGACACCGTCAATACAAAGGCCATTTTCCGCTAGATAGGGATTGGGCCTTTGCCAAGAGTAAGTTAGTTAGATCCCAAGGTTTACATCAAACACTAGTTACCTTGTGAACCAAGGATGTTTTCGAATTTCTTCAAAGGTAAATCTTGTGTGTTGATCTACTCTTAAGATACCCCTAAGCAATGCTACCAGAGTTTAGCTTTGTTTAGAATCATCGCAATTCTAAGGTAACAAACATAAGGTTTCGGGAGGAAGTTGGGGCCACGGATCATAGCTTGGCCTTCCATTGGTCCTTAAAAATTCTTGAAATTCAAAAGAACGATTTGTAGTTTCATCCCACGGGGTATTGCCTGCCAACAACACGAACAACACAATTCCACAGGACCAGAAATCAGCGCGGTCACCGCGATATGCGCCGTGAGTAACCTATAATTCGTCAGAAAGTGGCCGTGTCAAACAATCGACATCATGGACAATACAACCTCGGGTGCCACGTACGGAGGTGATCCGCAGAATGTTGATGATTCTCTATATTTTCCTCGGTACTGGAATAAAACAGCAAGCCCAAAATCGGCTATCTTCAAGTTCCCATTGGCATCCAACAGAATGTTTTCCGGTTTAATGTCTCGGACAATCAATATGATCGATCAGTGAACGAAAAGAAAGGTAGAAATACCGCGATGCGCTACACCATGACCATGAATATACGAGATTCCAGAAACAAGCTGAGTGAAATAAAAATGAGCAATATCTTCGGGAACTCCTGAGTCGGCCTCTATCCGCACGGTTAAGTGGGACCATCTCAATATGATTTCTATTTCCTACCAATTTTGTCAAAGAGGTCCCCCCCACTGGCGAATTCCATGGCAATCCACATCCACACATCATCGTCACCAGTTCCAAAAAACTGTATTAGATTTTTATGCGACCCACATAACTTATGTAGCTCTACTTCAAATTTCAGTTGCCTAGGGCTCATCTTCCCATGATTGAAGGCATTTTGTTTATGTATGAACTTTACAGCAAAAATATCACCAGTCTTCATTTTGCCCTTTTTAACACTAGCCCCCACGCATATTAGCTCAAGCTAGTGTTTTTGGTAGGGAGATTTCCTACAATGCATAAGCTCCTCTACCGATCGTCTTGGATACAATCTCAAACGGCAATGATTCAGGGAGAGGTTCAATTTGGGATTGTGCATTCTTGAAAGCCTGTTAGAAGTTGTGGAATCCTACAAAATCTGAGTTCCTACCATGGTGCTCGATGTTCTACAGTACGAGATATCACAGACGTCTTTCTGGTTGATGGATTCTTATATAGCCGCAAACATAAAGAGTCTTGGCACGCACAAGAGATGTAGCCTTGAGGCCATCAGTTGGCAGTCTGTTTCAATTCACTTCAACTAAGGAATAAGCGAAACACAGGGATTCCTAGCTTCATCAGCTAGCGCTAGGAGCATATCCCATGCAGTACTTTCAGGCAAGTACGCTAACTGCACGGGAATGACTTAAGAGCTGAGATCTCCCACATTTGTGGCGCAAATACACTTTTCGTTGGTATTTAGTACTTTTTGGGACAGCGGTATGGCATATACCACCAAATCTCAGCCAACTATACCCTTTGTAGCACCCGACGTGAAGCTAATGCACGCTCTATAACGTACTAAAAGTGCCTGAAATTCGGCAGCGCTGCATGGGATGATGACAACATGGATTGTACAATAATGTCAGCTAATAAACTCTCTGTAGGGTGGGTCTGAAGTAAAAGAGATTTGAATTATCAGGTGCGGTACCAATACCCTTCAAGAGCTTTTCTTGTTGTGTATCAGAATGTGCTATCGTGAAACTTACATATGTGTTGATTCACATGTTTTCTAATAATAACCAGTGGCTATAAGTAAGTCTACGTTATGAAGGATACACAATGTGGCGGCAGCCCCCGTGATGCTTGAAGGAATCAGTATAAGTTGTAGTAGTAGTTTTAATCTCTACCGCATGACATGAATCTCAGAGGTACATACTGTCTGTTGCCAAACGCCCGTGTGTCTATCGCTGATGAGATCTGATAGAAATGTGTATAGTACCTCAGTATATTGACACTTGTACAGACACAGATATAACCAATATCCAATTTGACAATTATCAACTATCATGTTTGACAAGCTGTATTTTATTCTGTCTAGTACATTTAAAAGTTTTCTTTGAGTTCACATAATGGCAAGATGAATTAAATTATCTGAAGCTGTATTTCTTATCGAATCCTGCTACTGTATCATGCCTGTAAATGGCTCATGCAACTCCGCGATCAATCCATCATTGTTAGACCAGTATTCAATAAAAATTGAAATTTCAATTGAACGATGGTTATTGAAAGATATACGGCACAGTCTTGGTTTTGTAATTAGAATATATTTCATCGCTTGTATATGCCTTGTTGTCTTTTCTGAAAATCTCCCCAGTGTCACTCAAGTACAGAGTTTCGGATTGACAGTCAGACGGCTCATCCACGCTGTAGACGCTAGAAGATGCAAGAGGAGAATAATATAGAGACATCAATAATAAAACATACTAGGCAAAGACAGCCTGCATAAACTTAGGCACCATTGTCTTGACATGTCTTCGGATGATTGGTAAACAAAGACGTTCAACACCTAGGGTGCAGCCGCATAGATGACAATTTAGATGTTAATTTTCGGCTATTGTCAGCAATGTATCAACGCGATAATAACACCCTCGGTACAATGAATAGGCCACAAAAAGGTGTTTTTATGCAACAATTCTAATTTTAGCATAAATTGGCTGATACACATCATTTTGACAACATTCCAAGGTTTTCTGGGACATAGCACACGGAGCCCGAATTACAGCCAATCTGCTATAATAGCTGTCCCAACAGCCAACATACCTCCCTTTCTACAATAACTCCCGTTTCAGCCTACGCAACCAAAAAAGAGTTATGTTGGCTGTTAGCCGTACTATCTTTGTCAGCTAGGCAGTAATATGGGAATTCCGGGTGCTGAGCTTGAATGCTCAGTTGATAAACATGGCAACTCTGCATGCTACATTGAGGTATGGAAATACTACGCTAATCATCTTGAACGTTATACTGGAAACCATGGAAGCTATGCTGAATTGCGACATCGATATGTTGACAACTTTGGATGCCAAAATGAACCATGATACTGGTAATCAGCGGTGATTTGGTGGGTTTGGGTCTCATCATGGTTTTGGGAATCCTCTCACAATGGTTTACACATTCCTTGATTGCGGGCTATTTGAGCACTTGTTCAGCCTTTTATTATGCTGCCTATGCTACCCATGCTATTTGTGCTGTCAATACTATATACGCAACATTTTCTGTATTCGACGTATTTTTTAGAATTCCACCCATTTTTGGGAATGCTGCTTGGCCATAGCAAACCAAAGATCTTATCTAATGGGACCTATTTTTATGGCCTGCTGTGTCTTGGATCCAAGTTTTTTTGATGTATGCTGAATTTTCGGACCTATCCTTATGGAATGCTTCTTAGTTGCAGGAATGATCGACGGATCTTATAAAGTTCAACCTGTGCTTATGTGACTCTGCTTAGCCGCAGAATCGGCGGATACTTACAGAATGCTGATTAGATAAGAGATATTCAATATGAGCAAGATTGGGCTGATTGGTGTTGAAGGCTGATTGGAAAAGGATTCATTGATGTTTGTGGGATTCATCGCAAATATGCATGATTTTAGCAGTATGACCGGCGTACATAGTCGGTAAATATAGTATTGATAAGTAGCTTAATCAGGAAATACCGGTGTTTGAAACGCAGATGATGGTCGCGATGATGCTAGAGAGCGCCATGTAAATGTTCAAAATTGTTTTTTTTGATTCTATCGGGTCTCGAACTGCAGAGATCAATGAACAAACAGTAATTTGATGATGCTGAACTTACCTTGAAAAACTTACGACAAGATGCTCTAGTGCGGTTGTCTGGTTGGCAGGTTTATTTCTGCTAAAGCACACAACTTCTGCAAACACAAACATTGTAAAGTTTGCGCAAACTCACATCGTCACGAAAAGGTCATTTTGTGCTAAAACTCCTAAAACTCCTACGTTAGCCTAAATTAGCCGATATACGTCGATTCGACAACATCGCAAGGCCCCCGGTAACGTAGGGCGCAACGTTTCTACGTTACCGCCGTTCTCCTAAAATAGTTCGTCTAACAGCTACGTTACCTCCCTGTTTTCAATCCCTCCTATTTTAGCCTACGTTAGAATAAGCGCAGTAACTTAAATGTTAGACGGCCTATTTTAGGAGAACGGCGGTAACATAGGAAGTCCGCATGCTACGCTCAGGATGCAAAGTTGCTAAGCGTAGCATCTCTGCATGCTATTTTGGCAACTTTGAGTGCTACGAGTAGCATCTCTGCATTATACGTTAGGCTATGGTTATGCTACGTTAGGCCATGGATATGCTACGCTGGACAGCAAGATCGCGACTTTGGACACTGACAGTGCTACGTTGGACAGCAAGATCGCGACTTTGGACTCTTACAGTGCTACATCGGGCTATATACTACACTGGCGGTGGTTTTGGATCTCGCGATGGTTTGGCGGTGGTTTGGATCACGCGATGGTTTTAGAAAGCATCTCGCGATGGTTTGCAGATTCTTTAATTCAGTGCAACTGATCGCTTATTCAGCGGTTTTATTATGCTATCTAGACTATATACAGAGACGGATTCTATGGAAAGCTGCTTTGTCGCCGGATCTTTAAGGATTCGGACTTTTCTTATGAATTGCTGCTTTGTCGACGGATCGTCGAATCTTTAAGGATTCGACGCTTTTTTATGGAATGCTGCTTTGACATAGGATTAGCCGATAATCTAAGGATTCAACAGATCTTATAGGATTCGGCCTATTCTATGGAATGCTGCTTTGCCAGAGGATTGGCCGATAATCTAAGGATTCGGCCTCTTATTATGGATTTGCTGCTTTGCCAGAGGATTGGCCGATAATCTAAGGATTGGACACATCTTGAAGGATTTGGCCATTTATTATGGAAAGCTGCTTTGACAAAGGATTAGCCGATAATCTAAGGATTGGACAGACCTTTAAGGATTCGACGCTTCCTTATGGAATGCTGCTGTGACAGAGGATTGGCCGATAATCTAAGGATTGGGCCTTTTATGATGGATTCGCTGCTTTGACAGAGGATTGGCCGATAATCTAAGGATTCGCACTTTTATGATGGATTCGCGGCTTTGACAGAGGATTGGCCGATAATCTAAGGATTCGGCCTTTTATTATGGATTTGCTGCTTTGACATAGGATTGGCCGATAATCTAAGGATTGGCCGATAATCTAAGGATTCGGCCTTTTTTATAGAAAGCTGCTTTGACAAAAATTAGCCGATGATCTAAGGATTCGACAGATCTTAAAGGATTCGACAGATCTTAAAGGATTCGACAGATCTTAAAGGATTCGACAGATCTTAAAGGATTCGGCCTATTCTATGGAGAGCTGCTTTGTCGCCGGATCTTAAAGCATTCGACCCTTTCTTATGGAACGCTGCTTGGACAAAGGATCTTATACAATGCTGATATGACCTGTATTTCAAACTCAGTATATATGGTCATGATAAGGTGACTTCAGCAGAGAATACAGGTGTTTGACGGCGAGTTGTCAGTCGCGATCGTGCTGGGGAGCGTCGGTGTGCAGGTCGGCATTTGTGGTGTTCACCTCAGCAGAGTTGTCGAACTTAGAGCGAACAAACTTGAACAAAGTAATGGGGGGCATAGAACTACCCTTCCAAACTCAGGGGCACAAGGCTCGGGCCGTGTGAGTAATAGCGTGCAGAGTGTTCACTGCAATTTCTTTTGCTTATTTCCGGTGTGTGCACCCCCTGCAATGGGGTCAAAACAGCGCCAAGAACGCCGCCGAGTCATGTTTTGTGTCACGGAAGTCGCCGCGCAGGAGTAGTTTGTTGCGTAGATTGCAGCTAAACCAGTGTATTTGTGAGAACATGTCAGTTTTCGCAAACTTTACAATGTTTGTCTTTGCAGTTTTGAACTTTGGTCGAAATACAGCTGCCAACCACACAACAGCACCCGAACATTGTGTCCAAACTTTTCGAAGGTGAGTTCAACACCCTCAGATTACTGTTTAATTATTGATCTTTGCAGTTCTAGACCAGGATACAATCAAACACCGCGAATTCGAACCTTTACAATCACGCTCCCCAGCACGATTGCGACCGACATCTCGGTGTCAAACACCTGTATTCTTTGGACGGTCGACGACTAAGCAGCTTTCCATAGAATAGGCCGAATCCTTGAAGATTCGACGATCGACGACTGAGCAGCAATCCATAAGGAAGCGTCGAATCCTTAAAGATTCGACGATCCGTCGACAAAGCAGCAATCCATAAGGAAGCGTCGAATCCTTAAAAGTTCGACGATCCGTCGACAAAGCAGCATTCCATAAGGAAGCGTCGAATCCTTAGATTATCGGCCAATCCTCTGTCAAAACGGCGAATCCATCATGAAAGGCCGAATCCTTAGATTATCGGCCAATCCTCTGTCACAGCAGCATTCCATCATAAAAGGGCGAATCCTTAGATTATCGGCCAACCCTTTGTCACAGCAGCATTCCATCATAAAAGGGCGAATCCTTAGATTATTGGCCAATCCTCTGTCACAGCGGCATTCCATCATAAAAGGCCGAATCCTTAGATTATCGGCCAATCCTCTGTCAAAGCAGCGAATCCATCATAAAAGGCCGAACTCCTAGATTATCGGCCATCCTCTGTCACAGCAGCATTCCGTCATAAAAGGCCGAATCCTTAGATTATCGGCCAATCCTCTGTCAAAGCAGCGAATCCATAATAAAAGGCTGAATCCTTAGATTATCGGCCAATCCTCTGTCAAAGCAGCATTCCATAAGAAAGCGTCGAATCCTTCAAGATTCGATTATAAGATCCATCGCTGGCCAGCCGATCTGGCGGTCATTAGCACCGTCAATCCGGTAGATATCGCGACCAAGCAGCGTTCCATAGAAAGGGCCGAATGCTATAAGATCCGACGACAAAGAAGCTTTCCATAGAATCCGTCTTCGTATATAGTCTAGATAGCATAATAACACCGCTGAATAAGCGATCAAGTTCCACTGAATCAAAGAATCTGTAAACCATCGCGAGATTGCTCCCAAAACCATCGCGAGATCCAAAACCGCCAAAACCATCGCGAGATGCTTCCCAAAACCATCGCGAGATCCAAAACCACCGAAACAGTGCTAATCAAAAAATCGACCTTTTCGTGACGATGTTAACACAAGGACACTGGATTAGCTGCGGTCTACGCAGCAAAACACTCCTGCACGGCTTTTTTGACGCAAAAGATGACTTAGCGGCGTTCTTTTTGTTGCTTTGAACCTTTTTCAGACCCCGCACACAACGGAAATGAGCAAAGGAAATTGCGGTGTAAACTTTGCACGCTAATAGTTACACCGCACCAGCCGTTTGCCTTTACTCTTTAAAGTGTGGATCAATGGCCCCGTGGCTTTGTTCAATAGTTTTCCCTTCAGGTTGGACGCTTTTGCCACATAAGTGAACAGCACAAATGCCAACCTGCACACCGCCGCTCATCATCACGATGACAACCGACATATCTTCAAAAACCGGTATTTACTGCTTATGACAACTGATCATATTTATATATACTAACTATGAGTACGGGTCATACTGCTGAAATCACGCCTATGTGGGATGAACCCTGTCAATACCGTTGATTGTGCAACCAAGCAGCATACCATGAGTATAAGTCGAACTTTATAAGATCCGTCATATTGTGCTGACATAGTTGGTTTTGCGGCTAAACAACATTCCATAAGAATGGGTCGAATATATGAGATGCGTCAATTCCTGCAACTAAGCAGCATTCCATAAAAATAGGTTGAATTTTGTTGTCATTCCATGCTTGCTGATTGACAAATCCTACGGCTAAACATATACTATATGAATAGGTCGAGTTCTATACAATCCGTCAGATTCTGATGATAAGCACCATTCCTGCAACTAAGAAGCATTCCATAAAAGAGAACGGTTCAATTCCATAAAATCTGTTGAATCCAACAAATATCTCTTACATGATATAGCAAGCTTAAATAGCATAAACAGCACAGTTGGCATAGTTAACACTGTAATAAAACTACTGAATAGGAGCCAATGCTGCATTGCTTCATAGAATCTGTAAACCATTGCAACATGCTACCCAAAACCATCGCGAAATGCCAACTCATCGTACTAATAGTGATAAAGAATGCTAAGTAACTTCATTATGGTGTGCTATGCAGTGCTACACAATGCTATGGAAACTTATTATGTAGTGCCATGGAGGGCTAAAAAATTCTATCAGTTGTACTGATCTATGACGAAGAATCTTGTGTGCTAATCTGGCCTAAGGACAGGTGTGGAGCGTTGAGTGCCTCGCTATAAAGCGCTAATACGGCTACGCATGCTGATAAGAAGATTGAACTTGTCATCAGGTTGAACACTGGATATTACACCAGATGAGGTGAGCCGAACCATGTGTAATAGTCATCACAAAAAGCTGTACGTCAAAGTTCTGAGACTTGGATCTTTTTCAGCTTTGGCTCCTTCCTTATTTACACACTGAGGGCAAATCGCATACAATCCTCGCACATTACGGCTCATGGCTATCTTTGAGTTTTTAAAAGAAAAAATTGAAGTATAGAAATATAGCAAGTGCACACGTTTAGTGTACAACTCAGGTAGAAAAACCTGCGGCGCTGTGTGTAGTACTTGTGACTATACTGAAGTATATATCTCAGTAACATCAGAACCGCTCCGGTTTTTCACATACGCGTGATTGCTGCGTTTTGTTGCTAACCCTCACACTGTAACCCTACTAGTACTTGAGCTGCCCACATAAAATGGAGGGTACAGTTCAGGTGAGGTGACAATAAATGAAGAGTCAACATAGTAAAACATGTGTACATGTGTATAACGATCATTGCAGTCAAAGTCTTCAATCACAAGTGTTATCAACTTATCTGATTATCTTGTATACAATCAGAGACTCACAATCAAATGACAATGTTGAACCGTAAACATACAATTTAATATTGCACAAATTAGGTTGTGCCCTCATTGTGCTGCGCTAGTTTACCTAGTACCGAAGCTTGAACATCATGGTAACGTCTTTCTAGCCTTTCCTCCATTGTTTCCCACATAGTAAGTTGTTTGCCTGTCCCAGTGTAGTAGAGTGGCTGCCTGCCTGCTGTCTAGAAGCCCATGTTAAATTTTTCCACGGGGTGTGTTACCGCGGGCGGTAACTAGTAGCGTTGCCAGGCGCATAATATGTTGTTTGGAACATATAGGAAGCATAGATAACGATACGGTCGTTCATAGGATACACGTAGCGTAGGTACGTGGGCCAAGGGTTCTAGACCAAGGGCCGTTTGCATAGCTAGAAAGTGTGTACCACTTGAAGGCATTAGATGCGATGCGGGGTAAACAGTATTGGCTGTTAGGAGTACACGTCACCCGAGACATAGTTGAAAGAGACTGGGCGATGGTGACTGCGCACCCCTCTATATAGTTTTAGGGTAGAGGGCTAGAGCCCTGCCGTGTTGTATATATAGGGGCGTGATGATACGGGGTTACAAAGTATAGTATCATCACACGCACCAGACACCAAGCGAAGTCCCCTCTAGTAAAAATATCTTTTGTTACAAAGAATAAATCGGCTGCTTTATACCTCAAGGAGTTATACTGCTAAAACCCCTCTATTAGTACTATTGCAATTCTTGGTGATAAAAGACTTCATACATCGTGGGCCAACGTCTATCGTCGATAACGCCTCTGGACGTCCCCCGTAACAGGGTGCCCATGGCAGCCTGCTGTACTCTTCCACTGGCTGCCACCGGACACTACCTCTGCTTGATGCCTGAAGACAATTCTGTTCGGAGAAATAATAAAATGTCGGTTGGCTATATGCATCAGCAGAAAACCCGGTCGCGCTCAGCACTGTGAGCGCACCGAGCGCACGCAGCGCAACCCACTACGCATCGAGCTTGAGCGGATATTTTTAAATCTGCTATTGTGAGCGCAACCTGTCACGGCCTCCGCTCAACGGCATCCAAAGTCGTCTCTCGCGCGACGGCATCCAGACTCGTCTCTGAGTCGCGGTTTTGGATCGATCTCGCGATGGTTTACAGATTCTTTGATTCAGTTCAACTTGTACGCTTATTCCGCGGTTTTAATATGCTATGTATGCTATCTACATTATATACGGAGACGGATTCTATGGAACGCTGCTTTGTCGCCGGATCTTGAAGCATTCGTCTCTTTCTCATCGAATGCTGCCTGACCAGCGACGAATCTTAAAGAATTCTGCCTATTCTATGGAACGCTGCTTTGCCGCCGGATCTTGAAGCATCCGACCCTTTCTTATAGAATGCTGCCTGGCCAGCAACGGATCTTAAAGAATTCGACAGATCTGAAAGAATTCCCTGCTTAGACATAGGATTAGCCGATAATGTGAGGATTCGACGAATCTATGAGGATTCGACATACATGTAAGGATTCGACAGATCTTGAATGATTCGGCCTATTCTATGAAACGCTGCTTTGTCGACAGATTAGCCGATAATCTAAGGATTCGCCCCTTTGATTATGGAATGATGCTGTGACAGAGGATTGGCTGAAAATCTAAGGATTCGGTCTGTTCTATGGAATGCTGCTGCATCAGGAAAAAATCCGTCTCCTTATTAGTCGTCCGGACGACTTGGGCGACTTGGGCGACTTGGGCGACTGCGGAGCATATCGAACAAAAATGCCCGCGTAGCGAAGTGGGTTGCAGGGGCAATGCTCCCGTGAACAGGCCTGCAGGCCGGACTCGTCAGCAAACCCATGTTGAGTCAACAACTCGCCCCTGAACTAGCCTGCGCGCGGACCTTGTCAGCGACAACACTCGCTTGCCGACTATTTACAGGGAGAGGTCTAAACACCAGCATCTATCCGTCAAGTTCACGGTCTGTGCAGCGTAATCACCGAAGATGCTCGCACTGCGGGCTGCTTTATGGAAGATGACTGCGCGCGGGCTGCTTTATGGAAGATATCCGCAGTTTGGATGGCTTTATGGAAGAGATCCGCAGTTCGGATGGATTTCTGATTTAATTCACAGCGGCTATTCGCGCTTGCGCGCCTAGAGAGAAATGATAGGTTTAATCGAGGGTTTTATTATGCTATCTATGACTATATGCTATCTACGACTATATGCTATCTATGACTATATACGCGATATTCACGGTATTCACGGTGCTAATGACCGTCAGATCGGCTGGCCAGCGACGGATCTGACAGTCGAATCTTTAAGGATTCGACACTTTTTTATGGAACGCTGCTTTGTCGACAGATCGTCGAATCTTTAAGGATTCGACGGTTTTATGGAACGCTGCTTTGACAGAGGATTGGCCGATATTCTCAAGATTCGGCCTTTTATTATGGATTCGTTGCTTTGACAGAGGATTGGCCGATAATCTAAGGATTCGAACCTTTCTTATGGTATGCTGCTTTGTCGTAGATCGTCGGATCGTATAGCATTCGGCCTTTTCTTATGGAACGCTGCTTTGTCGACAGATCGTCGAATCTTTAAGGATTCGACGGTTTTATGGAACGCTGCTGTGACAGAGTTTTGGCCGATAATCTAAGGATTCGGCCTTTTATTATGGATTCGCTGCTTTGACAGAGGATTAGCAGATTATCTAAGGATTCGACGGATATCTATAGAACGCTGCTTTGTCGACGGATCGTCGAATCTTTGAGGATTCGACACTTTTTTATGGAACGCTGCTTTGTCGACAGATCGTCGAATCTTTAAGGATTCGACGGTTTTATGGAACGCTGCTGTGACAGAGGATTGGCCGATAATCTAAGGATTCGACGGATATCTATAGAACGCTGCTTTGTCGACGGATCGTCGAATCTTTGAGGATTCGACGCCTTTTTATGGAACGCTGCTTTGTCGACGGATCGTCGAATCTTTAAGGATTCGACGCTTTTATGGAATGCTGCTGTGACAGAGGATTAGCAGATAATCTAAGGATTCGACGGATATCTATAGAACGCTGCTTGGTCGCGATATTCACCGGATTGACGGTGCTAATGACCGTCAGATCGGCTGGCCAGCGACGGATCTGACAGTCGAATCTTTAAGGATTCGACACTTTTTTATGGAACGCTGCTTTGTCGACGGATCGTCGAATCTTTAAGGATTCGACGCTTTTATGGAATGCTGCTGTGACAGAGGATTAGCAGATAATCTAAGGATTCGACGGATATCTATAGAACGCTGCTTGGTCGCGATATTCACCGGATTGACGGTGCTAATGACCGTCCGTCAGATCGGCTGGCCAGCGACTGACCTCATACAATGCCGGTATGACCTGTATTCATAGTCAGTATATATGGTCATGATAAGGTGGCTGAAGCAGAGAATACTGGTGTTTATGGCGAGTTGTCAGTCGCGATCGTGCTGGCGAGCGTCGGTGTGCAGGTCGGCATTTGTGGTGTTCACCTCAGCAGAGTTGTCGAACTTAGAGCGAAAAAACTTGAACAAAGCAATGGGGGCATTGAACTACCCTCCAAAACTCAGGGGCAGACGGCTCGGGCGGTGTGACTATTAGCGTGCAGAGTTTTCACCGCAATTTCCTTTGCTCATTTCCACTGTGTGCGTCCCCTGCAATGGGGTCAAAGCAGCGCCAAGAACGCCGCCGAGTCATGTTTTGTGTCACGGAAGTCGCCGCGCAGGAGTGGTTTGCTGCGTAGATTGCAGCTAAACCAGTGTATTTGTGAGAACATGTCAGTTTTCGCATACTTTACAATGTTTGTCTTTGCAGTTTTGAACTTTGGTCGAAAAACACCTGCCAACTACACAACAGCACCCGAACATTGTGTCCAAAGTTTTCGAAGGTGAGTTCAACACCCTCAGATTACTGTTTAATCATTGATCTTTACAGTTCTAGACCTGGATACAATCAAACAACGCGAATTCGAACCTTCACAATGAAGCTCCCCAGCACGATCGCGACCGACATCTGGCTGCAAATACCGGTATTCTCTGCTGCAGCCCCTTATCATGACCATATATACTGACTATGAATACAGCTCATACTGCTGGAATCAAGCACATTCGCGATGAATCCGTCGACAAAGCAGCGTTCCATAAAAAAGCGTCGAATCCTTAAAGATTCGACGATCACGATCCGTCGACAAAGCAGCGTTCCACAAAAAAGCGTCGAATCCTTAAAGATTCGTCGATCTACGACAAAGCAGCAATCCATAAAAGCGTCGAATCCTTCAAGATTCGACGATGCGTCGACAAAGCAGCGTTCCATAAAAAAGCGTCGAATCCTTAAAGATTCGACGATCCGTCGACAAAGCAGCGTTCCACAAAAAAGCGTCGAATCCTTAAAGATTCGACGATCTACGACAAAGCAGCAATCCATAAAAGCGTCGAATCCTTAGATTATCGGCCAATCCTCTGTCACAGCAGCAGTCCATAAAAGCGTCGAATCCTTAGATTATCGGCCAATCCTCTGTCACAGCAGCATTCCATAAAACCGTCGAATCCTTAAAGATTCGACGATCCGTCGACAAAGCAGCGAATCCATAATAAAAGGCCGAATCCTACAAGATCCGGCGACTATGCAGCTTTCCATAATAAAGGGCCGAATCCTTAAAGATTCGACGATCCGTCGACAAAGCAGCCGATCTGACGGTCATTAGCACCGTGAATACCGTGAATATCGCGTACATAGTCATAGATAGCATATAGTGATAGATAGCATAATAAAACCCTCGATTAAAGAAACTCCCTCCATATGTGCGATGAATGAATAAACCGGCGATGCATGACCAAACCAGCGATGAATGAATAAACCGGCGATGAATGAATGAATAAACCGGCGATTCAACCATAAAACCGGTGAATATGCCCGTACATACGGCCTGCATAATATCGCCACTTTACAGGCGTACAATGCACTGCTGCTGTATCGTGGGCGACCTGACATAGGATCGCCACTTTACAGGCGTACAATGCACTGCTGCTGTTTCGAGGGCGACCTGTCATGTGTGGCAACCTTAGGCTGCGACACGGGGTGTGTAGGAGCCTTCGCTAAAGCGTCGCAACCGTTGCACCCTTATATTAGATCCTGGCAACGGTTGCTCCCGTACAGAAGACCCTGGCGACACAGGCGACTCAGGCGACAAATAAAGTGGAACGGTCCGTACCTAAAACGGCCGATCTTAAATAAGGCAGGATTTTTTCCTGATGTGTGACAGAGGATTGGCCGATAATCGAAGGATTCAGTCTTTTATTATGGAATGCTGCTGTGACAGAGTATTGGCCGATAATCTAAGGATTCTGCCTTTTGTTATGGAACACTGCTTTGTCGACGGATCTTCAAGGATTCGCCTTTTATGATGGAAGCTGCTTTGACTTTATTTCAGCAGTATGAGCTGTATTCGTAGTCAGTATATATGGTCATGATAAGGTGGCTTTAGCAGAGGATACAAGTGTTTGACGGCAAGATGTCAGTGATTTGTATTCTTTGGATGATCAACGACCAAGCAGCAATCCATAGAATAGGCTGAATAATCCTCTATGATCTGACAAATCCTTAAATTATCGGCCAATCCAATGTCACAGCAGCATTTCATAAGCAAAGGCTGAATCCTTTAAGATTCGACGACTAAGCAGTGCTTCATAGAATAGGCCGAATCCTATAAGATCCGGTGAATCCTTAGACTAACGGCCAATCCTCTGTCACAGCAGCATTTCATAGGAAAAGGCCAAATCCTATACGATCCGACGATTGCTACAACCAAGCAGCAATCCATACAAACGTCTGAATCCTTTAAGATTGGACGACTAAGCAGCGTTCCATCAGAAAAGGCCGAATCCTATAAGATTAGACGATCTACGACTAAGCAGCTTTCCATAGAATCCGTC
Organism: Geopyxis carbonaria; assembly: GCA_024516215.1. Classification (NCBI taxonomy): domain Eukaryota; kingdom Fungi; phylum Ascomycota; class Pezizomycetes; order Pezizales; family Tarzettaceae; genus Geopyxis; species Geopyxis carbonaria. Next base: position 826,881 of record JAJJXG010000022.1, on the reverse strand, counting down.
TCTGGATATAGTCCAGATAGCATACATAGCATAATAAACCGCTGAATGAGCGATCAAGTTGAACCGAATCAAAAATTCATCGCGAGATCGAAAACGCCGACTCAGAGACGGCTCTGGAAGCCGTCCATCCAAGGCCGTCACGGGTTCCGCTGAGCGTACTGAGCGGCTCAGTTGCACCGTGCAACGGCCGAGCGGTACATGATTTTTTGCTGATTTATGACAGGAACTTTTGAATTTTCTTTGAGTTGCACTCAATCGTTGCAGTCTATCGCAAGTCACTTTTCGGTTAGAATAGTTTTAGATAGAGCCAGTGGTATAACCAGAGACAAGCAGCGTCACGAAAAGGTCATTTTGTGCTAAAACTCCTAAAACTCCTATGTTTGCCTAAATTAGCAGATATACGTCGATTCGACAACATCGCAAGGCCCCTGGTAACGTAGGGCGCAACGTTCCTACGTTACCGCCGTTCTCCTAAAATAGCTCGTCTAACAGCTACGTTACCTCCCTGTTTTCAATCCCTCCTATCTTAGCCTACGTTAGGAGAAGCGCAGTAACTTAGATGTTAGACGGCCTATTTTAGGAGAACGGCGGTAATGTAGGAACTCCGCATGCTAAGGTTAGGCTGCAGAGTTGCTATTTTGGCAACTTTTAATGCTAAACGTAGCATCTCTGCATGCTAAGTTAGGCTATGGATATGCTACGCTGGACAGCAAGATCCCTAACATAGACTATGACAGTGCTACGCTAGACATCTGGATCGCGACTTTGGACTCTGACAGTGCTACGCTAGACAGCTGGATCGCGACTTTGGACTCTGACAGTGCTACATTGGGCTATATACTACACTGGTGGTGGTTTTGGATCTCGCGATGGTTTGGCGATAGTTTTGGTGGTTTTGAATCTCGCGATGGTTTACAGATTCTTTTGTTCAGTGCAACTTGATCGCTTATTCAGCAGTTTTATTATGCTATCTAGACTATATACAGAGACAGATTCTATGAAAAGCTGCTTTGTCGCCGGATCTTTAAGGATTCGACGCTTTTATGGAATGCTGCTTTGACAGAGGATTGGCAGATAATCTAAGGATTCGGTCTTTTATGATGGATTCGCTGCTTTGACAGAGGATTGGCCGATAATCTCAGGATTGGGCCTTTTATGATGGATTCGCCGCTTTGACAGAGGATTCGCTGCTTTGACAGAGGATTGGCCGATAATCTAAGGATTCGGCCTTTTATTATGGATTCGCTGCTGTGACAGAGGATTAGCTGATAATCTAAGGATTCGACAGACCTTTAAGGATTCGACGCTTCCTTATGGAATGCTGCTTTGTCGACGGATCGTCGAATCTTTAAGGATTCGACGCTTTTTCATGGAATGCTGCTTGGACATAGGATTAGCCGATAATCTAAGGTTTCGACAGATCTTAAAGGATTCGGCCTTTTCTTATGGATTGCTGCTTTGTCGACGGATCGTCGAAGCTTTAAGGATTCGACACTTTTTATGGAACGCTGCTTTGACATAGGATTAGCCGATAATCTAAGGATTCGACGGATCTTAAAGGATTCGGCCTGTTCTATAGAATGCTGCTTGGTCGTAGCACTCGTCGGACCTTATAGGATTCGGCCTTTTATTAAGGAATGCTGCTGTGACATTGGATTGGCCGATAATCTAAGGATTCGGCCTATTCTATAGAATGCTGCTTTGTCGCGATATTCACCGGATTGACGGTGCTAATGACCGTCAGATTGGCTGGCCAGCGACGGATCTTAGGGATTCCAGCAGTATGAGCTGTATTCATAGTCAGTATATATGGTCATGATAAGGTGGCTTCAGCAGAGAATACTGGTGTTTGACGGCAAATTGTCAGTCGCGATCGTGCTGGGGAGCGTTGGTGTTGAGGTCAGCATTTGTAGTGTTCACCTCAGCAGAGTTGTCGAACTTAGAGCGAAAAAACTTGAACAAAGTAATGGGGGCATTGAACTACCCTTCAAAACTCAGGGGCAGACGGCTCGGGCGGTGTCAGTATTAGCGTGCAGAGTGTTCACCGCAATTTCCTTTGCTCATTTCCGGCCCCTATAATGGGGTCAAAGCAGCGCCAAGAACGCCGCCGAGTCATGCTTTGTGTCACGGAAGTCGCCGCGCAGGAGTGGTTTGCTGCGTAGATTGCAGCTAAACCAGTGTATTTGTGAGAACATGTCAGTTTTCGCAAACTTTACAATGTTTGTCTTTGCAGTTTTGAACTTTGGTTGAAATACAGCTGCCAACCACACAACAGCACCCCAGCATTGTGTCCGCACTTTTCGAAGGTGAGTTCAACACCCTCAGATTACTGTTTAATTATTGATCTTTGCAGTTCTAGACCTGGATAAAATCAAACACCGCGAATTCGAACATTTACAATGACGCTCCCTAGCACGATCGCGACCGACATCTCGCCGTCAAACACCTGTATTCTTTGGACGATTGACGGCCAAGCAGCAATCCATAATAAAAGGCCGAATCCTATAAGATCCGTCGAATCCTTGGATTATCGGCCAATCCTGTATCACAGCAGCATTCCATAAAAGCGTCGAATCCTTAGATTATCGGCCAATCCTCTGTCACAGCAGCATTCCATAAAAGCGTGGAATCCTTAGATTATCGGCATATCCTCTGTCACAGCAGCATTCCATAAAAGCGTCGAATCCTTAGATTATCGGCCAATCCTATGTCACAGCAGCATTCCATAATAAAAGGCCGAATCCTTAGATTATCGGCCAATCCTCTGTCACAGCAGCATTCCTTAATAAAAGGCCGAATCCTATAAGATCCGTCGAATCCTTAGATTATCGGCCGATCCTCTGTCACAGCAGCATTCCATAATAACAGGCCGAATCCTATAAGATCCGTCGAATCCTTAGATTATCGGCCAATCCTCTGTCACAGCAGCATTCCATAAGGAAGGGTCGAATCCTCAAAGGTCTGTCGAATCCTTAGATCATCGGCTAATCCTATGTCAAAGCAGCATTCCATAAAAGCGTCGAATCCTTAAAGATCCGGCGACAAAGCAGCTTTCCATAGAATCCGTCTCTGTATATAGTCTAGATAGCATAATAAAACAGCTGAATAAGCGATCAAGTTGCACTGAATCAAAGAATATGTAAACCATCGCGAGACCAAAACCACCAAAACCATCGCGAGATGCTTCCCAAAACCATCGCGACATCCAAAACTACCGAAACAGTGCTAAAGAATGCTATGAAACTTTATTATGGAGTGCTATGGAGTGCTAAAGAATGGTATTGCTTCTACGGACTTATTGTAAAAAACCTCAGTGGCTGAATTGGCCTACGGACCAGTGTAGACTGCTAAGGGCTGCTATGGAACGCTAATGCGGTACGCGTCCTAATCGGAAAATCGACCTTTTCGTGACGAGGCAACTCGATGAGCAAATAATGATTTTTGGGTACGGCCGCCCACACAAATGTTCCACACTTTCCGTATCCTAGGTCAACTCTAAACAGGACCACTATGTGGCTTGGTTGATTTTGTTGGAAGTACTGTTTATCAACACTGGAAATCCCTATCAAGCCGGAAAGGCCTTGATATCCTGCAAAAGATAAAGAGATTGTCTAGATGTTTTACAGTTGCGTTATTCAGTAAATATCCTGGTATTGAAATCATTCCATCAAAATTACTTATGATTTCAAAGTAATCAATCGATTGTATTATTGCCATATGAATACACTGTTGAGTTTTGTTGTGCAACTAAGTTTTTGCGCAATTTATATTGATTACCAATCAACACTTTTATTCATGCACAAGATTGCACTGCATACATAAGGAAATAATTACAACAAATCATTGATAAATTCATGTGTTAGCTATTCTGATTAGTGGCCGTCATGCCCATTAACTGCGGTACTGCGTCATGTTTTGTATATTTCTGGTACCCCCGTTAGTCATACTTGAAACCTGGTTGATGGAGTGTTATACTGGTACGCTGCTTCGGATGTCGCTATAGCACAGTGTTCCTGAATGTACAGGACAATTGGCAAGTAGAAATTTGATATGCTAGCTAAATGATCATGACCGCCCTGAGACACCTAAAAAACTCTTTTGGTTCCAGGAATGATTGAAATACAAGGACACCGCCAACATTGCATCGACTCAACAGCGACATATACAATATTCCTTATTACAGTTTCTATATATTTGTTACGACCGGTACACCAAGGATTTTGTTAGGCCTTCATGCCAACCTGTAGGCCTACTGTTCGGTGTCCATGAATACAGGTCGACCGGTTGGCCAATAGGTCAACCTGTGTGCCTACGGTGCGGTTTGTTGTACGGGTCAACCAATTGGCCTATGGGTCAACCCGGAGGCCAACTCTTGTTTTAATATTCTGGCAAAGGAACAAATCTGAGTCACCGAAGATATATTGGCAACTCAAGTTCATTTCATAGAGGAACAGTCTCAAGTACTACCGGGACCATTGGGCTGTGTCTGTAAATCGGTTTATCCACCCATAACAGTGGTTTTTCGGTTTCTTCTAATCTTGGGGGTACTCAATGGCTCCGATAAACTATGAGTACTTGGGCCATTGATCTGCGTATAGCAATCTGCATTCAGTTACTTAGAGTAATTCATTTGCCATAATCACAGGCACCGTGAACATAAATGGCACATTGAACTTGTGTTTTCTTGCATGCTCATCTTGCTTGAGTCTTCAGGAAAATAAAGCCTCTGCTGTGCCTCCGCAGGAGAAAAGCTCTTGTCTAGAACCACAACAAAGCAGAATGTAGTGTACTTGAAAATATACTTGGGTTTGCGTTCTATGAATTCACTATCTGAAAAACCGCCGCAGGACAACCAATCTGTATGGGCAATCTACGATGAGATGGATATCTCGCGCGGTTTATAGGAACTCTTCTTCTCGTGTTGTCAGATCCCGCGTATTGAAATGTTTGCAATGTATTAAGGCATTTGTTGAGCACAAGACCTCTAGATTGTTACAGGACGTGTTACATAAGCTACTGGGAAGCTGCCATAATATGGACCTTGACCTTCTGGTTAGTTGGCCAATCAGTCGACCGGTTGCGCAAGCATGGTGTTTAGCTACCGGGTCAACCTATTGGCTAATGGCTCAGCCCGTAGGCCTAGGAAATCTCTTGTGTATAGGCTGGAACATATATTCACACGTAGAACATAAGTATCTAAAACTGTCCATGAATTCAATAATGGTGTTGTTGTGGTATCGTATTGTAATAATCAGGACACATCCCACAGCACATGAGTTATAGTAAACGTTCAGACGCGTTATCAACAATTGACGTTCACTCACAATGTATGAAGTCTTTTGTCACCAAGAAATTGCTTTGTAATTGTAGAGGGGGTTCAGTAGTATAACCTCTTGAAGTATAACGTAGCCAGTGTATTCTTTGCAACAAAAAATGTTTCTACCAGGAGAACTTCGCTTCAAGGCGCATTTGCGTGTTATTATACTTATAAATTGCAACCCCTTATCAGTACAGCACTATATATACAACACGGCAAGTGATATATGTATGAACACATCTTTTATATTTAATATTCATTTATTGTTATACTGCTTCAACAGTACTCTCCATTTCATATAACCAGCTCAAGAATTGTTACGGTATAGGAGGTAGCAACAAAACTTGTCAACATCACTTATAAGAGAAACCTACTACGCGGTTTATATTTTCCCAACATTTATCCTTGGAAAAACCATGAATACTAACTACACTGCGCAGCAGCCTGTTCTTTTCCGTGAATATGATACAACCAGGAAGACGCTACTAAAAAGTTTGTTTGGACACAAGACGCCAAGATCGGTTTCAGAAACTGAACAGATTATCCACTGAAACACCGGCCCTACTTCACTTTAATCCGGACTTACCAATTACCATTGAGATCGATGCCTCTTAATATGCGATCAGAGTGGTCTGATTACAGAAACATCATGAAGAATTGCATCAAGTGGTATTTATATTGAGAAAGATAAATATTCATGAAATCAATAATAACATGATTTACTCTGAAGAAATGTTAGAAATTGTCACTGCTATTAAGTATTGGATACGTTACCTCCAAAGCAATAAACACCGAGTTACCGTCCTGTCGGATCACATATGTGTTGAGTATTTCGAGAAACAAAAACTTTTGCTGAATCGACGGCAAGCAAGATGGGCTTTTTTCCTGGCAGACCATGACTTTGCCATTTAGTATTGCATAGATACCGAAAACAGCAAGCCTGATGCTCTTTCTTGCTGTTCAGAATACCGACCCCAAGGAAGATGACATCGCTCGGAATTAACCAATCATGCACCTTGTCAAACCTGGAGAATTACACCAACAGAAGGTACAAAGATATTGTGTTCCAAGATTTCTTCCGTACGATTAGCTGCCTTGTCAGATCCAAAATGCCCGGATAGTTTGGTTGCACATATCAAGCAAGCCTATCAGGCTAATGCTATTTACCAAGCAGAATGTGACAAAGTGACAATCAATGGTCCTTCAAAACATGATCTCTTGATGATTATCTCGTGTATGACACTAACCATCATTGGATTCCGGATGACAATGAGTTGCAAATTTGGATTGCTGAAGCCGAACATGACTCTAAGATGGAAGGTCACTTAAGACATGAAAAAAGCACTGAGCGTATCAGGCAGAACACTTGCCAAAGATGGATTTATGGATCATTGATTATGTGCGCTCATGTCCAGAACGCCAACACAACAAGTCTCCATGCCATGATTAGTATGGGTTACTAGAATTGCTGGAGCGACCACACATCATGTGCAAAGCATTGCCATGGATTTCAGTACTACATTGCCAAACTCGAATGGGTTCACCCCTATATGGGTGATTATTGACCGCTTTACCAAGATAGCTCATTTTATCCCCATCAAGAAAGGCATGAAGAATAAACCGTTAGTTACGCTGCTCTTGAAAGAAATCTGGCGGCTACACGGCGTACCTTCATCAATTGGGTCTGACAGGGATTCACGATTCACGGCGAAGGAATGGAACTCAATGAGGGAAAATCTTAACGTGAAACTTATGATGATCACGTCATTCCATCCTCAAACCGACAGTCAAACTGAGCGACTCAATCAGGTCTTAGAAGCCTACATCAGAGCGTTCAGCAATTCTGAACAAGACAATTGGTCCGAGCTTCTGCCCATGGCAGAACATGCGTACATCAATGCTGTTCATTCGGACACAGGTGTTTCCTCTTTCTACGCCAACTACGGTTTTCACCCACGAACAAATTGGCCTACCAAAAAACAGGTCAAGAATCCGACAAGCTGTCTCTATGCCCACTGGCTCAACAACGTCCATGAGAATCTCATTGTGAATATAAGAAAGGCTCAGGAACGTATGGCCGAGCAAGCGGACAAAAAACGATCGGACAAATATACGTTCAAGGTGGGGATTCTCCTTACGTTGAATGATAAGAATCTCAAGACCCGACGGTCCAAAAAGAAACTTGGCCATGAATTTTGGAGACTTTGCAAAATTTCACACTACATCAAGGACACCGCCTTACAACCCAACCTACTGGCCAGCTGGAATATTCACAATGTATTCCACGTGTCCTTACTCGAACGTTACAACAAATCTCAACTCTCTGGACTACTAGAACCTGATGCCAAACCGGACGATCTCGACATGGAAGAAAAATAATAGTACGGCGATGCGGAAGAAGTTACCGAAGAATTCGAGGTGGATGGAATACTGGATTCGACAAAGCGTGATGGACAGGTTTTCTATATGGTTGAGTGGAAGGGTTATCTAGAAAAGAAGGATTGGACAGAGGAGCCGGCGGAACACATGCTGGATGCAAAGGAAAGTCTTTGGAATTTACATGGTCGATATCCCAAGAAGCCTCGCGATCCAAGGGTTTCTTCTGGTTGAAGTGCTACCTTTTTTACTTACAATTCGATGTTTTCACTCATTCCAAGTTATTCTTTGCCATCAAACAATGTTTTTTAACAGTCAACTCATCTTACAGCTATCTTGATTTTTTTTTAAGTGTATTTTGTGTAGTTCATTGGGTTGTTTTTGTCGTTGTCAACATGAACCTTGAACGCCTAAACATATGTACACATCTTGTACATTTATCCTTCAATTTCGTTACCCTGCCTGAACAGCACTCTGCATTCGAAATACCCAGTCGAAGAACAGTTATAGTATTGGAGGTAGCGAAGAAACAAAGCAACAACACTTACAAAAGACACCTAAGCAGTGCATAGTATACTAAAGTTTATGCTTGTGAATAAAAATAAGTAGTGCACTGCGGTGCGTGTTCTTCTCTGTGAGTTGTATGGTAAACGTGTGCACTTGCTACATTCCGATACTAAAGAGCAGTATTTCGTGCCATACACAACCCAGCACGCGTAATGCGCGATCATTAATGCGCATTTACCGGTTGGTATGTGTAGATGTAGGGAGGCACTGGTCAAAGCTGAACAAGATCAAAGTCTCAGAATCTGGATGTTTAAGCTTTTTGTGATCATTTTACACATTGTGTGTCCCAGGCCTAATCTAGAGGTATTTTCCGAGTCTGATTGGTTGTGTGGAGAGTGTTATCATTGTGTTGACACATTAGCGACAATAGCCGAGTATTAGCGCCCGAATAGTTATCTAATCGGTTGCACCTCAGGTGTTGAAAGTGTTGGCCTTCCAATTAACTCAAGACATGTCAAGACGACGGGGTGTAAGTCTGTGCAGGCTGTCTCTGCTGAGAACTCCTTACTGTTCTTATCTCTTTATCATTGTCTTCTTGCATTCTCTAGCTTATATAGCGTAGATAGGCCGTACAACTTTTGATCGGAAGCTGCGTACTTCAGTGACGCCGAAAAAGATCTCACAAAAGACAACAAGGCATACACGAGCCACAAAATAAATTCTAGTTTACAAACCCGGTCATATGGTGCCTTATATCTTTCGCTCACTATTGTTCTATCCATACTTCAATCTGGGTTAAACCCAGATGAGAAAGCAGGGTCTTAGCCCTTAATCCTCAAACTACATAGAAGGATGCGTTGTCATCATCACCCAGTGGCTTTCAACTATGTTTCGGGTGATGTGTACTTCCAACAGCCAATACTGTTTTACCCCGGATCAGTTCTAATGCCTTTAACTGGCACACACCCAGCCCTAGCTATTCAAACGGCCGTGGGTCTTCAAACCTAGGACAGCGTTTCCACGCTATGTGTATACTATGAACAACTGTAGTGTTATACTCATGTCGCTCGAAACTGACTTGGTCACGTGATTCCCGTGTTCAATCCGAACGGTTCATCGCACTGCAATCCAGCTTGAGCTCAGCACGATATGTCATGTCTTTCCACGGTGCGATCATTCCTTTGACATGATAAATATGGGGTAGTAATAAGGCATGGACGACGGTAATTTCAGAGGATAACCCCGGTTGAAAATGGATCTAGAAATCACGTGACCAAGTCGGTTTCGAGCGACGTGAGTACATTGTTCCTATTTGCTCGGGGTATCAAACAATCAAACACCCATAACGCAGATAGTTACCGCCTACAGTAACCATACTTTTGTTCTGAAACATATCGCAACTATCACACAACACCAACAATTATACACCAAATTAAACAGCAAACAAAGACGGAATTTTCACAATATATCCGGTATAAACACTGTAATTTCAAGAATCAATTTATCGTGGTGAGGGGTATTGTTCTCTTGCATCAATGTCTGTCTTGTAGACATTATTTGCATTTCAGTTAGTCATGCGCCAACCAAGTAGTGCCGTGGTAGTCTTGTTGTTGGATAACCTTGCGATGGTGTCTCAGGGCGTGCACGACCAAAGTTGGCATGGTATTTCCTTGAACGATGTCTCGTCTGGTGTCTGCAGCAGGGGCCACCTGCTGCTTCGTCAGCACTACGCCAAGCTGGGTGACTCAGCTTACCCGAGTCACCCTGTCTTAGTAAAAAGCTCTCAGGGGCGATGGTGTCATGGCGATACTTTTGTAACTCTTTGCTCATAGTACACACTTAACCAATACATCATCATCTAACACCAAAACCTCTCTGCACGTGCTAGCGTGAAACCCTACCAATTTACACTTTGTTTACATTCGAGAACGATTAAGATTTAGACCTAGCTTGAACGGCGTTAGTTCTTGACACTTGCTTAGCGTTGTTGCTGTGGCAACCCAAGGTTAAATAGCTCGGCCACAGATAGTGTGGCTACGGGACAACAAATACACTTTACAATCGGGTTGTGTTGATAATTGCTGTTGAACATTGGGAGTTGTCAGACCGACGGTTGACGCAACCGGTTAGCAGTCGGTACAGCATCTACAAACAATTATTTTCTTTTATTGTTGAAACGGTTCGACGAACCGTTGTACCGGCTCTTGAGACGGTTCACAAGTCGATTCATTTGGTTCAATCTTCGTGAAATTGGATCGCTGAACCGTCGGTGAACCGCCGCGGCCTGAGACCACCTTAAAACAGCCATTGTACATACACCTCTTTCTAGCTCGGTCTTTTACCAGCACATAACCAAAACATGATATTACCAAGCTGCAGATCAATATTGTTGAATATGTAGTATATTCGGGTACCCGGTACTCTGTCACACTCTACCATCGAAATGAGATGGCTGGCTGGATACTTTGCGTGACGCTAAAACGAAGCTTTCTGAGACAACACCCATCACAACAGTGTGACTGTTGTTCGTTTCCTTAGATAGAACTGGTTATTTTGTCAATATGTCTACAATTGATCACAACAGCAATAATTTGGACCTTGAATTGCTTACTCAGGATATATGGAAATACACCAACCATACTACGGCGGGCACCTCGCAGGAAGCGCAATGTTGCTGTGGTCAGCGCGATTGCCAACTGTTGCGCAGGAGTCAAAACATGTTATCAGAGCTGGAAAGCCAAGTTCAGGTAGCGGGATCGCTAGGACAAGTATGGTGTCTCTCAACAGCAGCATTCCAATCTGTTTTCTAATATCGCTCATGTGGGATTACGGTAGGCATTACTTGAGAGGCATGAAAAGTCAATGAAAGAAGCCGAAACACGACAAAATACTTTGTCAGTCATGATAGCAGAATTAGAAATGAAGTCAGCTAAACTGGAGCTCGACAACTCCAGAACTATCCAGGAAAACAAACAGCTTCTTCTGGCTCTCGAAGAAGTTAACGGCAACATCAGCCAGGCCGAAAACAGGGTGAAGGAATTACAGACTGAACTTGACGCAGCACATGTGTGTATCTTGCTATTTAAATTTTTATCATACTGATCGTAACGAAAGGCTGAAGTTTTGCGTATTTCCGCCTATGCTGCAAGAACCGAAATTCTCGAAGCACAGCTAGCTATTTTAGAGAGTGAGCAAGAAGAGCTCCGAAATACAATAGCTACATCTAAAGAGGAGGAAAAATCTGCAATCGCCCGATGGAAAAGATCAGAGCGGTCTTTAATTGACCTGGAACGACAGTTGGAGAGAATAGAGCAAGAACACAGTCTCGAGAAAGCCCGCTCTCAGAATATTGCTGAAAGACTAGAACAGCGGAAATACTCAAAACACGTTCTTGGAAGGTATCCAAATGATCTCTCGGATAAGACTGGCCTTAGTCAATTTATGAAGGAGATACTTTCAGAAAACGGCCACTTACAAATCGGCGTTCAAGAACTGCGAGACATGTTAGCTGTTTCTCAGGGGGAAGTTAACATGTTGCGAGATAAGCTAGAGAATGTAGAATTCGACCGTAGAGAAGCTATTCGAAAAGGCAAGTCACCTCTCAGCATGGAGCTGGATCGCCCACCGCCTGGTAACACTCAGACGATTGTGCATCACCACCATTATCATACACCCCCAACAAAAGACAAACTACCGGCGAAGTCCAGGGCTGGGAAGTTATCAAGACGCACGGGTGTTGCTTCTGGCCATAATGTAAATACTGGGTTGGGATTGATCGTTGGAAGCAGTCCTCCGGATAAGCTTGCCAAACGATGGTCAGCACAGACACGATCCAGTAATCTCTCCTTGGCTACGTCTACAATTTCTACTTTCCAGGAGCCATCTATCTTTGATGGTATTGAGACTGGGTCTACAACCAGTAGGCCAACAAGTGCTGACACAGATTACCCGTTAAATGCGAACAAGGATAACTGGGCGAAGTATGGCCGTACTACGCTTCATGCTAATCCTCCGCCATTTTCAGTACTTCACACGACCGAAGTGGGTGAAGGGGATTCCTATGATCTAAACTGTTCTATGCCACCTGTATCACAACGGCGGCTGGGATTGGAACGCTCTGTTTCACACGAATCTTTATTATCGGTAATGGCTGTTTCACACTTGGCTTCACCTGCAATGTCTCAGCTTTCAGCATCATCTGGCGGATTTATCCCGCGTACACCAATATTCTCTGCTCCTACAACGTCGAAGGACCCTGAAGCTATCATCACGCCGGGTATAGCCATAAGAGACCCAAGTCGAGTTGAAAGCAATTCAGCGTACAGCCGTTTGTTAGGGTTGCACCAAGAGAGTACTAGTCCTCCAATCAAGTCTTCGTCCCGGAAAGCGCCAGCCTCAGGTGGAGGTAGTAGTGGTTGGTTCTGGAGGTGGGGAAGTTCGGTTGTCGACTCAAAAGAACACACAGATGACCGTGGAAATAAGAAGATAATAGCCAAGCCAAGTGCCCAGTATATTAATGAGCGTCTTCTCAAAGAATCGTTAGCCGATGGACAAGAACTAGTGTGAAAGTAGTCCGTCCAGATCTTGAGCATTGCTACTCCTTTCAAATTCTTGATTCATATCTTGTTTTTAATGGCGTTTATCGTCTCAACTTCTTATTAGACTAATCACACTAGATACCCTTTGACTCTTTCACAAGAGGACCATTCTATGAAGTGATCCGCTATCTCGACACTGAATTTTGTTCTGCTCTTCACATTGGCTGCGATAATTAATCTGTATGGTCGATATAATATCAAGAAATGTGCCGTACCTTAAACTTCCGCATGCTTTTCCTCTCTTGAACAAGCTTTTTGTCTTTCTCGAACTCTACCAGCATATCCTGCTGTCTTGATTTTCTCTCTTCCCGTATCTGAAACCTATAAAAGCCTTTCAACTCAATTTCCTTCTTTCTCTTGGTTTCTAGCAGTGCCTGCGCTCGCTCTTGGGTCAAGGGTGCGGCCCTTCCCCCGCCCCGTGTGACCTTCACAAACCCGTCTTCATCCGGCTCTTTGCGGCGACGTGCCAGATTACGCATGGCCTCTTCCTCTTCCGTTGCGTAGTCGGCCATGAACGAATCAACTGAGGCCTGGAGAATAGCAGGGTCCGGATAACGTAAATCATGAAATGACATATATCTTTGTGAACCAAGGGCGGGTACCGTGCGCATACCATCGCTCCATGTCGCGGTAACAGATTTGCCGCATTTCTCTACTGCAGATAATGCAGCGTCGCAGCTTTTACGATCAACAAAAGCGACTATGGCATTAGTTCCAGGTTTGTGTAATTGACGGTTCCACGGTGATTCTATTAGCGCTAGTTTATCATCAGGATTAGAAACACCGTCTGAATATTTTCGTTTCTTTGAGTCTGTCAAGCTAGGTTTGTTGATAAAAGATGTATTTTCATCCAAGAAAATCACTGATTCAACTAGACCGCCACCAATATCGGTAAAAAGTGTACGTATGTGATAAACGGTACTATCAACAGGAATATTAACTAAGAACAGACTGCGGGAATCTTGTTCTCCAATTTGAACTTTTGGTGAGTGGCGACGAATGTACAGGTAGTGTTTCTCATTGTCCGCTGGTTGGAATGCATGACTGTTGGGAAGCGATACAGGAAGTATAAGGTAGCCGTTGTGAGTTTTCAGGTGCATCGGAACTGATTTAGGCATTTAGGACTAAGATGGTTGCGATGGTTTTACCTGCAGCCCGGTATACTGGACATGTGGTTTAATCACGTGAGTGTATTTAGCGGCCAAGAGTTATGACCCTTGGTTGTTCATGACCCCGGTCGGAAACTCTCTCGAGCCACGTATATCGTTAAACTGGGAAAACTAGTACTGCACAGTGATGGATTGAAATGTATGTATGGTTGGGGACGCCAGTAAGCGGAGCACCAAAACAGTCCTACGTTGGCGCGAAATTACCAAGGAAAAAAAGAATTCCGAAAATCAAAAGCTGTATATGTGTAGATAAACACCTGTAGATGGATGTGGCAGCGGCCAAACGCCCAAATCATGGGGTGAGGGTGAATTGATTCACTATGTGTTACCGCGGGTGGTAACTATTAGCGTTACTAGGAGCAGAGTGTGATACTCATAGCATATAGTAGGGACAATAGATATCGAGGTTTTGCTGGGCCGTTCAACCTTGGGTTCCCACAGCAACAACGCCAGACAAGGATTGTTAAGGGCAAGCAGAACGTCCTCAGGAAGGGCGAGCAACATTTTGCTCATATCATGACCGGATTTTAGCGGCCAGATATCTGCTCATAAAATGTAAACAAAGAACGTGATTGGTTAACTCAACGCACTTCAGATGTATAGGCGGGGTACTGCCACTGCCCCCCCTACCACCAGCCTCAGCTGGGCACCGATTAGCATGGGCGACCGGAGGGGACTTGCAAAACCTCAATTTCTGTTCAGCGACTGGTCTGCTCTTCCGAACCGCGCTACTAAGGTTGAACTGGCCCAGCAAAACCTCGATGATGACAATGATACAGTTGCACGTAGGGCCGTCAAAAACACGGATTCCTCGCCACAACTATTAAAATACGAACAAAAAAAAAATGATGAGATAACCAAAATACTCTCGAAGGCTATAGTATTTATATACACAATCAACAGCCTAGTAATCACCTTTTTATACGTGGTATATGAGGTATTGGTGGTCATTGGGAGGAAGAAACCACAGAAGAATTGGCAGTAGAAGGATGAGATAGTCTAACACAAAAAAAAATTAATGACTGGATGAATACAGGGGAAGCAATAGATACACGGGTCAAGTGAATAGATATACGGGTTCTACAAGGGGTTCACATTATGAGCCACTAAAATGATGAATACACGGAGTTGAAAATGCGCCCAACTCCACTGCAACATAACATACTCATAAACTCATGATAAAAATGATGGAGAAGAAGACTCGTGGTGAGTTCATTATTCTTCATCGCTACCTTCTTTTTGCAATAAAGTTACTCAAGTTTTGGTGAAGTTGTTGTGCAGCGACGTGAGGTGTTCGTTTGGCGATATGTTGCCTAAACGGGTATGTGTCGGGGCGTGCGCATGGATGTTGAGCTACACAATACCCACGTGCAAATTGCCCCATTTTGCGTGAATAGAACACCACACATGCGCAATCATGGAAATACTCACATGAACTCGTTCAATAATCATAATAAAGACATCCAAGATTATAGAAATTTGCTCTATAGTTTTCTGTGTTTTATTGATGATTCTAGTTTTATTTATGTTGAATTGACGTTCATCTCTTACCACAGCGATTACTAAGCTGTAGTACCTTCCTAATCTGTGTAAATACCGTGTATTTCTTGTTTTAGTGGCTTTTGAAGTGAACCCCGTAGAGAACCCGTGTATCTATTCACTTGACCCGTGTACGTAATTCTTCACTAAATATAATGCCCCAAAGGCTACAAGATGTTATAGATTTAGATGGAAAATCGACAGCCTCTTGACTACTATTTTTTGGTTGTAAATCGTGAGATGTGAGTGGTTGCCATCTCTAAGGAGCGATAGTTTTTGACAGCCATACGTGAGTTCAGGTTCTAAGAATTCACGTAGCGTAGGTAAGTGGGCCACTAAGGGTTGCAGACCCAAGGTTGTTGGCATTCCTGGGAAGTGTGGACCACTTGCAGGCATTAGATGAGATGCAGGGTAAAAATCATTGGCTGTTAAGACCGGTTATCAATTATGACATAGTTGAAAGAGACTGAGCCATGCGTCACCAAAGGTTTGTCACGAAAAGGTCATTTTGTGCTAAAACTGCTAAAACTCCTACGTCAGCCTAGATTAGCCGATATACGTCGATTCGACAACATCGCAAGGCCCCTGGTAACGTAGGGCGCAACGTTCCTACGTTAAGGCCGTTCTCCTACAATAGCTCGTCTAACAGCTACGTTACCTCCCTGTTTTCAATCCCTCCTGTTTTAGCCTACGTTAGGAGAAGGGCAGTAACTTAGATATTAGACAGCCAATTTCAGGAGAACGGCTGTAACGTGGGAACTCCGCACGCTAAGGTTAGGCTGCAGAGTTGCTAACGTAGCCACTCTGCATGCTATTTTGGCAACTTTGGATGCTAAGCGTAGCATCTCTGCATGCTATGTCAGGCTATGGATATGCTACGTTAGGCTATGGATATGCTACGCTGGACAGCAAGATCGCGACTTTGGACTTTGACAGTGCTACGTTGGACAGCAAGATCGCTACTTTGGACTCTGACAGTGCTACGTTGGGCTATATACTACACTGGCAATGGTTTTGGATCTCGCGATGGTTTTGGGAAGCATCTCGCGATGGTTTTGGATCACGCGATGGTTTTGGGAAGCATCTCGCGATGGTTTACAGATTCTTTGATTCAGTGCCACTTGATCGCTTATTCAGCGGGTTTATTATGCTATCTAGACTATATACAGAGACGGATTCTATGGAAAGCTGCTTTGTCGCCGGATCTTAAAGCATTCGACCCTTTTTTGTGGAAACCTGCTTTGACAAAGGATTAGCCGATAATCTAAGGATTCGACAGACCTTTAAGGATTCGACGCTCCCTTATGGAATGCTGCTTTGTCGACGGATCGTCGAATCTTTAAGGATTCGACGCTTTTTTATGGAATGCTGCTTTGACATAGGATTAGCCGATGATCCAAGGATTCGACAGACCTTTAAGGATTCGACGCTTCCTTATGGAATGCTGCTTAGTCGTAGATCGTCGGATCGTATAGGATTCGGCCTTTTATTATGGAATGCTGCTGTGACAGAGGATTGGCCGATAATCTAAGGATTCGCTGCTTAGCCGTAGGATTAGCCGATAATCTAAGGATTCGACGGATCTTAAAGGATTCGGCCTTTTATTATGGATTCCCTGCTTTGACAGAGGATTGGCTGATACTCTAAGGATTCGGCCTTTTCTTATGGAACGCTGTTTTGTTAACGGATCGTCGAATCTTTAAGGATTCGACACTTTTTTATGGAACGCTGCATGTCGACGGATCCTCGAATCTTTAAGAATTCAACGCTTCCTTATGGAATGCTGCTTCGACATAGAATTAGCCGATAGTCTAAGGATACGACAGATCTTAAAGAATTAGGCCTATTCTACGGAACGCTGCTTTGTCGCTGGATCGTCGAATCTTTAAGGATTCGGCCTATTCTATGGAATGCTGCTTGGTCGCGATATTCACCGGATTGACGGTGGTAATGACCGTCAGATCGGCTGGCCAGCGACGGACCTCATACAATGCCAGTATGACCTGTATTCATAGTCAATATATATGGTCATGATAAGGTGGCTTCAGCAGAGAATACTGGTGTTTGACGGCAAATTGTCAGTCGCGATCGTGCTGGGGAGCGTTGGTGTTGAGGTCGGCATTTGTAGTGTTCACCTCAGCAGAGTTGTCGAACTTAGAGCGAAAAAACTTGAACAAAGTAATGGGGGCATTGAACTACCCTTCAAAACTCAGGGGCAGAAGGCTCGGGCGGTGTGGGTAATAGCGTGCAGAGTGTTCACCGCAATTCCCTTTGCTCATTTCCGGTGTGTGCAGCCCCTGCAATGGGGTCAAAGCAGCGCCAAGAACGCCGCCGCCGAGTCATGTTTTGTGTCACGGAAGTCGCTGCGCAGGAGTGGTTTGTTGCGTAGATTGCAGCTAAACCAGTGTATTTGTGAGAACATGTCAGTTTTCGCAAACTTTACAATGTTTGTCTTTGCAGTTTTGAACTTTGGTCGAAATACAGCTGCCAACCACACAACAGCACCCGAACATTGTGTCCAAACTTTTCGAAGGTGAGTTCAACACCCTCAGATTACTGTTTAATTATTGATCTTTGCAGTTCTAGACCAGGATACAAGGAAACACCGGGAATTCGAACCTTTACAATGACGCTCCCCAGCACGATCGTGACCGACATCTCGGTGTCAAACACCTGTATTCTTTGTACGGTCGACGACTAAGCAGCTTTCCATAGAATAGGCCGAATCCTTGAAGATTCGACGATCGAAGACCAAGCAGCAATCCATAAGGAAGCGTCGAATCCTTAAAGATTCGACTATCCGTCGACAAAGAAGCAATCCATAAGGAAGCGTCGAATCCTTAAAAGTTCGACGATCCGTCGACAAAGCAGCATTCCATAAGGAAGCGTCGAATCCTTAGATTATCGGCCAATCCTCTGTCAAAGCAGGGAATCCATCATAAAACCCCGAATCCTTAGATTATCGGCCGATCCTCTGTCAAAGCAGCGAATCCATAATAAAAGGCCGAATCCTTTAACATCCGTCGAATCCTTAGATGATCGGCTAATCCTACGACTAAGCAGCGAATCCTTAGATTATCTGCCGATCCTCTGTGAAAGCAGCGAATCCATCATAAAAGGCCGAATCCTTAGATTATCGGCCAATCCTCTGTCACAGCAGCATTCCATAAGGAAGGGTCGAATCCTTAAAGGTCTGTCGAATCCTTAGAGTATCGGCCAATCCTCTGTCAAAGCAGCGAATCCATAATAAAAGGCCGAATACTTTAAGATCCGTCGAATCCTTAGATTATCGGCTAATCCTACAACTAAGCAGCGAATCCTTAAATTATCTGCCGATACTCTGTCAAAGCAGCGAATCCATCATAAAAGGCTGAATCCTTAGATTATCGGCCAATCTTCTGTCAAAGCAGCGAATCCATAATAAAACCCCGAATCCTTAGATTATCGGCCGATCCTCTGTCAAAGCAGCGAATCCATAATAAAAGGCCGAATCCTTTAAGATCCGTCGAATCCTTGGATGATCAGCTAATCCTACGACTAAGCAGCGAATCCTTGAATTATTTGCCGATCCTCTGTCAAAGCAGCGAATCCATCATACAAGGGCGAATCCTTAGATTATTGGCCAATCCTCTGTCACAGCAGCATTCCATAAGGAAGCGTCGAATCCTTAAAGGTCTGTCGAATCCTTAAATTATCGGCCAATCCTCTGTCAAAGCAGCTTTCTATAAGAAAGGCCGAATCCTTAGATTATCGGCCAATCCTCTGTCAAAGCCGCTTTCTATAAGAAAGGCCGAATCCTTAGAGTATCAGCCAATCCTCTGTCAAAGCAGCGAATCCATAATATAAGGCCGAATCCTTTGAGATCCGTCGAATCCTTAGATTATCGGCTAATCCTACGGCTAAGCAGCGAATCCTTAGATTATCTGCCGATCCTCTGTCAAAGCAGCGAATCCATCATAAAAGGCCGAATCCTCAGATTATCGGCCAATCCTCTGTCACAGCAGCATTCCATAAGGAAGGGTCGAATCCTTAAAGGTCTGTCGAATCCTTAGATCATCGGCTAATCCTATGTCAAAGCAGCATTCCATAAAAGCGTCGAATCCTTAAAGATCCGGCGACAAAGCAGCTTTCCATAGAATCCGTCTCTGTATATAGTCTAGATAGCATAATAAAACAGCTGAATAAGCAATCAAGTTGCACTGAATCAAAGAATATGTAAACCATCGCGAGACCAAAACCACCAAAACCATTGCGAGATGCTTCCCAAAACCATCGCGAGATCCGAAACCACCGAAACAGTGCTAAAGAATGCTATGAAACTTCATTATGGAGTGCTATGGAGTGCTAAAGAATGGTAATGCTTCTACGGACTTATTGTAAAAAACCTCAGTTGCTAAGTTGGCCTACGGACCAGTATAGAGTGCTAATGGCTGCTATGGAACGCTAATGCGGCTACGCGTGCTAATCAAAAAATCGACCTTTTCGTGACGTTGATTTTTGCTAAAAATGGCAAAACAGCTACCACAGGCTGACATAGCCGATATACGGCAATTCGACAACATCGGTAAGTCTCATGCAACGTGGCTCGGGAGGTTCACAAAGTGCTCTTGTTTTCCCAAAATTGTACGCAAGGTTGCTACGTCACCCACATTTTTTCAATTCTTTAGTTTTTAGCCTACGTTGCCAATAGCAGGTAGTTTGGGGACCGTATCGTCTGCGTTCAAGGGGATTTGCAGGTAATCCAAGAACTCCGGGTGTTAAGCTTAGCAACGTTGCAAGCTTTCTTAGCAATCTTGCATGATACCCCCAGCTCCACAATGCTATACGTTAGCAATGTGTGAGTTCACGTTGGCATGATCAAAATCTTCATTGGAGATGTTAAAGTACGAATACCTGTCATTCAGTCCAAGTTGGAAATTTTGGTATTTACGCACAGCTCCACGTGGCTCTACGTCAGCAATGTAGGAGTCTACGTTGGCATAGTCACAATCTACGTTAGAGATGTCGGAGTGCAAACTACCCGTCATTCTATCCACGTTGGAGATATCAGATTCCAAACTACCTGGCCTTTCATGTACTAATGTTGGTGATATCACAATCAAAAGTAGTGTTCACGGAAATTGTCTTGGCAGATAATTGTGTTGCATGAAGGCTTTACCGGCTAATAACGTTGCAACCTCATTTTAACAACACTTTCAAAACGACACCGTAAACTCCTTCAAATGACAACACAAACAACACTGTAAACTTCAGGAAAAACCCATCCAAACACCAATACGAATCTATCATCTACAGATACTTCTATCTATTTTTCTCCCTGGGCCAGATCAAAGGTCTCGTCCAATGAAAAGACGGGCTTTTTCTCGACACTATCCCTGAGTCACTTCCACTGAATGCTTGGAACCGTTTCCTGCCAGCTGGCTGAGAAGGTGTTCTCTTGTTCCATGAGACCTTGGTATTACACTAAAGTGTATAAGCATAATGAATTATGAAAGCCACATACTTGCGTCTCCATATATGACCTTCATAATTCTTGTTTATGCTGATTGATAACAGTATCATATACAACGCAAACCGCACTGTGGTTGTTGCAAGTATGAAGACTTACTACGGTTAGTAATCTACCCTTACCGCAGTATTCAACGTACGCTTCATCAGGAATAGTCTGTTTGGTGCGGGATTGTACATACGACTGGGGCAACCCGGGCAGGCCCCTTGATTATTTCTGCGATACCGCTCTGAAGTTGTTCGTAATATCAGGGACCACTTTCATGGAGACCGCTGCAGGCACGGAGTGTCACCGACAACACTCAATTGCCAACTAACTCAAATCTGTACAGATTACAACACCATCATACAGCAAACAAATTGATCGGAAGCTGTACAGCGTAATTAGCAAATATGCAGACACTGCGAGCTGCTTCATCAAAAATAACCTAACTTGACGCTGCGTTACGATAAGGTCATTTTTTGCTAAACCTGCTAAAACTTGCACGTTAGCCTAAATTAGCCGATATACGTCAATTCGACAACATCGCAAGGTTACCAGGAAACGTAGGGTGCAACGTCCCTAGCATACCGCTGTGATCCTAAAAAACTCGTCTAACGGTTAAAATACCTCACTTTTGTCAATGCGCTACTTTTTAGGCAATGTTAGGATAATGAAAGTATTTTGGATGTTAGCCGGACTATTTTAGGAAAACAGCAGTGATTCAGGAACTCGCATGCTAAGCTTAGCAACTCTGCATGCTACTTTAGGCTATGGATATACTGGCTGTTCTATCCATGGGCTACGTTTGACTCTAACAGTGCATCGTTGCGCTATGGATATGCTACGTTGGACTCAAACAGTGCTACGCTAGGCAGCAAGATCGCTATTTTGTACTCTGACAGTGTTATATTACGGTAGTTTTGGTGGTTTTAACAAGCATCTCGCAGTGGTTTTGGGGTGGTTTTGGATCTCGCAACGGTTTTGGGAAGCATGTTGCAATGGTATACAGATTCTTTGTTTCTGTGTAACTTGAGCGCTTATTCAACGGTTTTATTATGCTAACCAAGTTACGCTATCTATACGATATACGGGATATTCACAGGGTTCGACAGATCGTCGAAGATTCGACAGATCTTAAATAATTCAGCTCTTTCTTATTGATTGCTGCTTGGTCGCCAGATCTTAAACAATTTGGCGTATTCTATGGAACGCTGCTTAGTCGTCCAATTTTGAAGGATTCGGCCCTCTCCTATGGAGTGCTGCTTTAACATAGGATTAGCCGATAGTACAAGGATCCGACGGTTCTTCAAGGATTTGACCTTTTCTTATCGAAAGTTGATTTGTCGCAAGATTCAACGCGAATGTGCTTTATTCCAGCAGTATGAGCTGTATTCATAGTCTGTATAGTATATATGGTCAGAATACTGTGACTTCAGCAGAGAATACTGGTGTTTGCAGCCAGATGTCGGTCGCGATCGTGCCGAGGAGCGTCGGTCTGCAGGTCGGCATTTGTGCTGTTCACCTGAGCAGAGTTGTTGAACTCAAACCGAAAAATCTTGAACAAAGCAATGTTGGCTTTTGAACTACCCTCCAAAACTCAGGGGCAGACGTCTCGGGCAGTATGACTATTAGCGTGTGGCAAAATGTTCACTGCAATATCCTTTGTTCATTTCCAGTGTTTGCAGCCCCTGCAGTGGGGTCAAAGCAGCGCAAGGAACAGAGCCGAGTCATGTTTTGTGTCATGGATACCGCCGCGCAAGAGTGGTTTGCTGCGTAGATTGCTGCTAAACCAGTGTATTTGTGAGTACATGTGAGTTTTCGCAAACTTCACAACGTTTGACTTTGCAGTTTTGAACTTTGTTCGAAAGTCACCTGCCAACCACACAACAGCACCCGAGCATTGTGTCAAAACTTATCGAAGGTGTGTTCAACACCCTCGTATTACTGTTTAATCATTGATATATGCAGCCCCAGACCTGGATACAATCGAAGATCGCGAATTCGAACCTCTACAATGACGCTTCTCAACACGATCGCGACCGACATCTATCTGCAAACGGCGGTATTTCCTGCTTTCGAAGCTGACTTCTCCGACAATCCCTACGGCTATGCAGCTTCCCATAAGAAAGGGCTGAATCTTATAATATCCGACAAATGCTTAGATTTTTAGCCAATCCCATGTCCAAGCAGCTGTCTATATGAAAGGACGAATCATATACAAACCGACGATTCTATAAGATCCGGCAACTAAGCAGCAAATCCATAAGAATAGATCAAATCTTTTAAGATCTGTCCAATCCTTTAAGATGTGTCTAATCCTTCAAGATCTGTCAAATCCTTTAAGATCTGTCGAATCCTGTGAATATCCCGGGTATAGTATAGATAGCATAGCATAGTTAGCATAATATAACCGCTGAATGAGCGCTCAAGTTGCACTGAATCGAATGTGTAAACGATCGCTTGATGTTTCTCAAAATTCATCGCGAGATCCAAAACCACCGGATTAGTGCTTATGAATGTTTTGGAACTTTATTATGGAGTGCTATGGAGTGCTAAAAAATGGTATTGGTTCTACAAACGTATAGTATAAAACCTCAGTCGTTAAGTTGGCTTATGGACCAGTATAAAGTTCCAAGGGCTGCTATTCAACGCTACTACGGCTAAGGTGCTAATCGGAACATTGACATTTTTGTGACGCTGGTGGCTATTGAGCGAGAGGCAAATCAGGTTTGCCGTTGAGCAGACCGAGAATCCAAATTACCGCGCAAGTTCGATGCGTGGTAGGTTGCGCTCACTGCGCTTAGGCTGTGAGCGCACTGAGCTTGATTGTGTTTTTTGCTGATGTAGCCGTAGGATTAGCTGATAATCTAAGGATTTGACAGATCTGAAAGGATTTGACAGATCTGAAAGGATTTGACAGATCTTAAAAAATTCGACGATCTTCAAGAATTCGACCATTTCGTATAGAAAGCTGCTTAGACACAGAATTCGTCTATTAACAGTAGTTTGACCTGTATTCATAGTGAGTATATATTTGGGCGGATTGAGGTAACTTATGAAAAGAATACGTTGTTTGACAGCAAAATGTCGGCCGCAATCGTGTTGATAGGCTCCGGTGTGCAGTTTGCCATTTCTGTTGTTGACTTTGGTAGAGTCGTCCAACTTAGAGCGAACAAATTGAAATTTGCACTGTTGAACTCCCGTTAAAAACTCAGGGGGAGACGGCTCGCGCGTTTCGACTATTAGCGTGCTGAGATTTCACCGCAATTTCTTTTGTTCATTTCCAGTGTGTGCAGCCCCTGCAGTGGGTTCAAAGCAGCGGAAGGAACACAGCCGGCTCATGTTTTGTGTCATGGATACCGCCGCGCAAGAGTGGTTTGCTGCGTAGATTGCTGCTAAACCAGTGTATTTGTGAGTACATGTCAGTTTCGCAAACTTTACAACGTTTGACTTTGCAGTTTTGAACTTTGTTCGAAAGTCACCTGCCAACCACACAACAGCACCCGAGCATTGTGTCAAAACTTATCCAAGGTGTGTTCAACACCCTCAGATTACTGTTTAATCATTAATATATGCAGCTCCAGACCTGGATACAATCGAAGAACGCGAATTCGAACCTCTACAATGACGCTCCCTAGCACGATCGCGACGTACATCTGGCCGTCAAGCACTGGTATTCACTGCGTAACCTTATGATGACCATATATACTGACTAGAATACAGCTCATACTGCTTGAATCCCAAGTTCCATCGCTGGCCAGTTGATCTGACGGTCATTAGCACCGTCAATCCGGTGAATATCGCAAGCAGGCAGGATTCCATAGAATAGGCCGAATCCTTAAAGATCCAACGATTTTATAAGATATAGTTTTCCATAAGAAAGGGTTTAATCCTATAAGATTCGATGATTAGGCGACTAACCAGCTTTGCATAGAATAGGCCGAATCCTTCAAGATTCACGACTAAGGAGCGTTCCTTAAGAAATGGTCGAATGCATGAAGATCTGTTGAATCCTTTAAGATTTGTCGAATCCTGTAGATCTATCAAATCCTTTATTATCTGTCAAATCCTTTACATCTGTTGACTCCTTTATGTTAGTCGTATCCTTTAAGATCTGTCGAATCCTTCAAGATTTCAGGCTTCGGCGACTAAGCAGCTTTCCATAAGAACAGGTCGAATCCCATAAGATTTGTCGAATCCTCAAATCATCGGCTAATCCATAAAATATACCGAATCCTTCATGATCCGACAATTATATAAGATCCGTTGCTAGCCGGTCGATCTGACGGTCATTAGCACCGTCTATCCGGTGAATATCACATATACAGTGTATATAGTCATGGATAGCATAATATAACCCACGATTAAAGAAAAGAAACATTCTCCATATGTGCTATGAGAATACACCGGCAATGAATGAATATATCGGCGAAAAACCATAAACGCTGTGATCGCCACTTCACAGGCGTACCATGCACTGCTTGCTATATTGTGGGCGACCCGTCATGTGTGTCAACCTTAGCCCGCAACACGGGGTGTGTAGGAGCATTTGCTGAAGCGTCGCAACCGTTGCAACATTATATTGGACACGGCAATAGTTGCACCCGTACATAAGACCTTGGCAACACTGGCGACCCATGCGAAATTTAAAGTACAACCGTCCATACCTAAGAAGGCGAGTCGTATATACGGTTAAAGTTTTTGCTGATGAGAATACAGAACTGACACTGTTCATAATTACAAAACAAGCGTCACACCAGGGAATGACACATGACGTCACATGGAAGGCCGTAGAAACGGATTGAACAATACAGAAGAAAGAATGCATCTTGACAAAGCAGTAGAACATAAATGAAGACAAAGAAAACAAGTAGTAAATATCAGGCAGTCCCAAATGTCTAATTACATGGAAAGATTTTGTAATGGGTTGCTTGTATCTTTCGTACAATGCAGCTGCGCTTGGCAACAGAGATGCAACATGTCGGTACATATGGCTACCAAGTGAAAGAAAAGGCGGAGTCAAGGCACACGAGACAGCATATCAAGGCAAACGACAGGCGGAACTGTTGTATAGTGAAGGTCAGGTGTGCATAAATCAATTGGGACTTGAAGCGATGCCGTTTTCGGCAATGAATCTCATCGTTAACGAGTGAACAATTCCGCCGTACCTTAGATTACACAATGCTAGTAAAACTCCCACCAAGGCTGCAATTTCATTGATTGCTTTAATCACAGTGTCAACCTATCTCCTCAAATTATATCTTTATAAAACAAATCATTTGGCTACGAAGTCAATACTATGCTAGGAAGCTTTCTGTAGACTTCTATGGTCAAGTTGAAATTAGATCGGACACTTGGACGGGTACAACTTTCTTGAAGCTTTCTTCATACGCGAACTTGCTAGTGTGTACTTCCAACAGAAGTTTTAATGATGGGTAGCGATCACAATCCCGAAGATTGACTTACAATTGAACCGAACGTACGAACTTGGTGACAAAAATTGTCGACTACACAACACCCTACGTAAAACTGTCAATTATCCACGGGAAACCTAACTTATGGGGTTCTTGAACATATATCCAATATCTCAGATACAGATCTTTGATCCTATCGGTATGAGGCTTTTTATTCGCTTCACCTACTTAGTTTTACCTGCTATTAAATTCATATCATTTGGGAAGCACTTTTATTGTGGTTTATTGTACTCCTCTTGTACGGCTTTCTTTGTTTATTTTTCTATACTATGAAAGTATCCTGTGTCTTGGTTCTTAGCTTTATAATGCGCCAACAATTCTTCATGTTGTGCGTGTCCTGGGAGGATGTCAGTCTGGGACAATGAACTGAACTATAATGAACTATAATGCAACGAAGCAAACATTTTCACTCTTCTTAACGTGGATAAGAGCTTTATCCTTGACGTATTCACCTTTGAAATTTCAAGGGTGATTAGGCAAAGCGTTGTAGTTTGGACAGACAAAGTCTCTTGTGAGGGTGGTTGGGTGGTTGATGACTTTTGTCAGCAAGTTCGTGCACAAACCCAGCTTAAGCATCACTACGACAGATTAATAAATGACATCACATGACGTTTACAGAGCATGCGTGTATTTGGCTTTCATTTCAGTGTAGTACAGTTTAGTCTTTGCCGAACTAGTGTCACTTGTGCGCATGAGAATTTGTAGGCAAACCAAAGCAGTCAATATGAACAAATAAATACAAACATTGTTGGTTGGAAACTAGAAAAACTATTTAATTACTCAGCTGCATGCCAGTGTGCTTGTATCAGCATCAACAAAAGTGGTAACTTTTGTGATCGATGGAGTTTGAAGCGCCTAATTGTTATCTTATGGGGTAGTTTTACCATGTACCATGGTTATTGACCTAAAAATACAGCGAAGTTCTAATAGAATATACAGCTAAGTAATTCTTTTGCTATGTTAAGCAAATAGATAACCAATATTTTCTGAATGAAATCTTAGTTTAAAACGACAAAATATCTGTTTCATGTCACAAATAAATGATATAACCAAACGTAAAATTCAGGCAATGTATGTGATGTCTAGTTTGGCGGATATCATGGCAAGATTGTAGAGAATTGGCAAAATCCCTTCATCAAAATCTCAGTTGATAACGAATATCTCACAGGTCAGTGCCAAGAATGGTTACCTAGATGTAATGACCACGTCTCGGACGGGTCAATGGGTACTAGGTGTAAGGTTGCAAGAACAAGGCCGAGACTGGTCCAAGGGTAGAGGCAAGAGAAGGCTGTCGGGGCCACCGTCAGGGAGGAGGAGAAGTGCGGGTAAGAGTAGTTTGTATTCTTAAGTTATAGGTAGATACAAGAGACAAGTTGTTGCGTAAAGAAGAAACAACAAGAGCGGACAGAGACTGTCCTTAAATACAAAACATGCGTTACACAAAAGACTAAAGACATGAGTCACATAGAAGGCC
This sequence comes from Geopyxis carbonaria, assembly GCA_024516215.1. Classification (NCBI taxonomy): domain Eukaryota; kingdom Fungi; phylum Ascomycota; class Pezizomycetes; order Pezizales; family Tarzettaceae; genus Geopyxis; species Geopyxis carbonaria. Next base: position 798,936 of record JAJJXG010000022.1, on the reverse strand, counting down.
GTAGAAACAGCCGGAACAATATAGAAGACAAGTTACAAATCAACAAAGCAATAGAACACAATAGAAGACAATGGAAACAAGTGGTAAGCATTGCGCAGCCTCAAGTGACTAATGTCACTTGAGGATTCCGTGGGTTACTAGAAGGTTCCGTGCAAGGTGGCTGTGCGTGGCAACAGGGATGCAAGCTGTTGGTACACGAGGCTTACTAAGTGGAAGGCAAGGCTGAGGCAAGGCAGACGAGGTAGCATAGGAAGGCAAACAGCAGCTGGAACTGCTGTTGAGTCAAGGTCGGGTGTACGTGAATCCATTGAGGCTGGTAGCGGTGCTGGTGCCGGTAGTGGACGGGGGCTGGAGGTTCTTGGTTCAGGTGGAAGCCGGGTTGGTTCATGACATTAGCTCTCCCTCTAGGGATGAGCTCCTGCGACTTGCTCGAGGTAGGTTCTGGTTCGTCGTTGATAACAATTGGATCGTACCAGGTTCCGCTCATAGCTAAGGGTCTGAGAGATTTGCAGGACGGGGTTTCTGAGGGTAACTGTTGTGAAAACGTCTTACGACAGCGGGAGCGTTTTCAAGGTCGCTTGCAGGTTGCCAGGTGGGGTTTTCGTATCCAACCCAACGTACGAGGTACTGAAGTTTTCGACGGATGATCTTGGAATCAAGTATTTCGTCAACTTCCCATTCGAGATCGTCGTTGACAATAATCGCAGGTGGAGGAGGTTGCGCTTGTCCAACAAGTGGGTTTTTAGCAACAGGTTCAAGAAGTGATACGTGGAAGACGGGGTGGACTTTCATGGTGGGCGGGAGTTCCAGCTTATAAGCATGACTGGAAACTTTCTGGGCGATGCGAAATTTTCCCAGGCGCTTAAAGTCCAACTTGTTGAATGGTCGGGTTGTCTGGATATGTCTTCTCAGTAGCCAGACTTCATCGCCGATCTTGTATGCAGGGGGTGGCAAGCGGTGTCGATCGGCTTGTTCTGCATGAGCTGATTGGGACCACGTAATCTCAGCGCGCAAGTGTTGGTCCAGAAGGGAAAGTTTTTCCGAATAATCCCTCAAAACTTCAGGTGTTGGTTGCGGCGCTGAGGGGTTTGCAAGGATCTCGTATCGGGGTTGTTGGCCGTATACAGCAAAGAATGGCGTGATTCCTGTAGTCGCAGACAAGGTATTGTTGTATGCAAATTCAGCCATACTGATAAGCTCTGACCAGTTGTCCTGCTGGTAATTGCAGTATCCGCGGAGGTATTGTTACAGGATTGCATTGACTCTCTCGGTTTGGCCATCGGTCTGCGGGTGAAAGCTCGTTGACAGATTTTGTTTCAGGTTCAATAGTTTGCATAGGTGCCGTGAGAATTCCGAGGTGAATTGTGTTCCGCGATCGCTCACTATTGAGTCGGGTAGTCCGAGCAGTCTGAATACGTTGTCCATGTATAATCTGGCAAGTGTTACCGAGTCGCAAGTCGTAGTAGTTGGAATATAGTTAGCCATCTTGGATAACCGATCTACCACGACAAGTATTGCGTCAAATCCGTTGGAGACAGGTAGACCAGTAATGAAGTCCATTGATACAGAACTCCATCTACGGATTGGAACTTGTAATGGTTTGAGCAGGCCATAGGGTGCGTGGCGTGCGGGTTTGATCCTCATGCATGTATCGCAGTTCTGAACATATCGGGCAATTGTCTGGCGCATCTTTGGCCACCAGTAGTTTCAGCATACCAGTTCGTACGTCGATGCTCTTCCAGGGTGGCCGGCAGCAGGGTGATCGTGACAGGAGTGGAGGACTTTGGCTTGCAATGATTCGTTGTCAGGAACATACAGCAAGTTGTGTATGTATAGGAGACCGTCCTTGTAGCTGCATTCGCCAAGTGGGACTGAAGGGTGCTTGGTGTCAGAGTTCTCTAATGCCAGAACAATCGATTTTGCTAGGCTGTCCGATGGAAGCAGTTCTCGGATCTCGTTATTGAAGGTAATGCAAGTTGCAGACAGTGAGTAATCAGAGAACTTGGATGAAGGGATGAGTGCGCGAATAGGTCTGCTACGTTCATCCCCCTCTTCAGGCAGGTCTCCAGACCTTCGTGTCAAGGCGTTGGCTTTTCCGTTCTTTTCGCCAGGCCGGAATACGATGACAAAATCGTATTGGGCTAATTCGCCTGCCCATCGTGCCTGTCGTCGGTTCAACAAGGTTTTTGTCTTGAATGATTCAAGGTTGTGGTGGTCGGTGTATATGTTGAATGGTCGTGGCAATGCGTGTAAATACATATGCCATTTTCCTAAACATACCACAATGGCAAGCAGTTCTTTATCCCCGATGCCGTAATTGCACTCGGCCGGGGACATTTGTTCTGACAAGAATGCAACAGGGTGAAGAACTGTCTTACCATTTCCGGGGACTTTCTGGGATAAGATACCTGAGACAACGTAGTCTGACGCATCGGTTTCAAGGATTGTTTCGAGGGTAGGGTCAAAGTGGCGTAGCACTGGTGCTGTAGTAAACAATAGTTTTAACTTCTGGAAGACTTCTTCGCATTGTTGTGACCATTCGAAGGGTGTGTCTTTTTGCAGTAACTTGAAGAAAGGTTGGCAGATCCTTGAGTATCCGTTGATAAATCGCCGATAGAAGTTTGCAAAACCTAGGAAACATTGTATGTCCTTGACAGACTTCGGCGTTTCCCATTCTAGAACTGCTTTGACCTTTTCCGGGTCCATTTCTATTCCGTTGGAAGAGATAACAAATCCAAGGAAGGTTGTCTTCGGTACTGTGAATTCACATTTCTCAGGCTTGACAAACATACCGGTTTCTGATAACTTGGTGAGGACCTTTCGAACTTGTTCTTGGTGATCTGTGAGATTCTTGGAGTCTATCAGGATGTCGTCCAGGTATACAACGCAGAAGACGTCTAGGTATTCCCGTAGGGTATCATTGACGAATCGCTGGCAGGTTGCAGGTGCATTGGTAAGACCAAAGGGCATAACAGGGAACTCAAACAGGCCGTAACGGGTTCGAAATGCTGTTTTCCATTCGTCGCCTTCTTTAATCCGTATGAGATTGAAGGCTGATCTCAAGTATAGGCGTGTAAAGTATTGAGCTCCTCGAATTTGGTTCAATGTTTCTTCAATTCTGGGCAGCGGATATCTGTCTTTGAAAGTAATGCCGTTCAAGGCTCGATAGTCGACACAAAGACGTAGTGTGCCGTCTTTCTTTTTGACAAACAGTATGGGAAAGCGCTAGAGGAGGAACTAGGGCAGATGAAGCCTTTGGCAAGGTTTTCATCAACCCATAGTCGTACTTCCTTGAGTTCTGAATCAGACATAGAGTACATCCGACCTAGAGGTGGTTTCGAGCCGGGGAGCAAGGGAATTTTGTGGTCCACATAACGGTGTGGAGGAAGTGCCTCAGCTTCTTTCTTCGAGAACAGAGGCAGAAAGTCATGGTATTCGGGAGGCACTAGGTCTTCTGTCTTCTTTGTTGTCTTTGAGTCTTCAGAGGCTGCGACTAGAACACAGATTCGGTTTTCTGGGTCTTGGAGTGCTAGTTTCATTGCAGCCCTAGAAATAACTGCAATCTTATGGGCCGTTGGTGCTGGTAGTGTACTCTGGATGGGTTTGGGTCGTACAGGAAGGCAGTGGGCCTGGCAATAACCACTTTTGAATGTGATAGAGTTTGCTTCTCAGTCAATGTCGGGGTTGTGTTTTCGAAGCCAGGTTCGACCAACAATTAGGTTCCATCCAGCCAGTTTGGTAACTTGGAAGGTTAGTACTTCTTCATGTTGGTCCACGGAGAGTTTCAAGGTACAGGTATGAGTTATTTGTCCGGCAGCAGATGGGCGTCCATCTACTACAAGCAATTCCTCTGGTCTAGGTTTTGTTTCAAGGTTCAGGTTCAAGGATAATGCAAAGTCAAGGTCGATGAATTGTGATGTGGCTACACAATCAATCATACAAGTTCCAGATAAAGTATCATTAAGAGAAACGTTAAAACACATAGGGGATTCCGATCCTAAGTCTCCTGAAAAGGAAACAGAGGATATAGATCAAGCAGAGGCAAAGTGGCGGCAGGACTTGGTAGTCCTTTCGTTTTTGGTATTTGAAGAGGTTTTTGTAGAAGATAAAACAACAGGTGGTAAAACATGAAAACGATTAACAGATTTAAAGGAAACAGAGGGTTTGCAAGGAGAGAAGTCACCAGGTTGCATCCTGGCTCTCTTTGAAGGGACTTCATTCTTCAAAGAGTGCTTTACTTTTTCGCCGGTTCTGCAGAGGTGTTGTATAGCACCGTCGCGGGAGGGGCAGCGGCCACAGAAGATTCCTCTACTGCGTTGACAGAAGGTTTTTTATGGGGGCAGGCGCTTGCGAAGTGGCCTGGATTGCCACAGTACAGGCAGAGGCCGTTGGCTCTGCGCCTATCTTTTTCCTTCTGGTCCAGTGGGCCACGTCTTCTGGCAACAAAGGTTCTGGCTGCTGAGAGGTCCATGGGGCCAGAATGTGTGCCGGCTGCGGTTGTCAAAGGGGCCGAGGTTGCAGACTTGGAGTTGCTGCTTGATGGATTGCCATCGGAAGTCTTGTGCACAGACCGGATGTTGTTATCCAGAGTGATGCATAGACTGACGAAGGCGTCAAAGGTGTCTGTTGGTGTTGCATTGTAGGCGAGGCCGAGCTGAACTCGGGAGTTCAGGCCGCGCTTGAAGAATGAGATCAGGCTCCTTTGATCTAGGGTAAGAGCCGATGCATATGTGACAAATTCGGCATGATAGGTAGAGCAATCCTTGGAACCTTGCCGTAGTTCCATAAGCTTGCGTTCTGCGGTGGCGCGAGCGTCTGGGTCATCAAAGGCAGCTTTCAATCCCGTGATCAATTGCTCATAGGAAGCAAAGCTGATGTGTCCTGAGGTTTTGTCGATGTGGGGTGCAAACCAGTTGGCAGCTCGATCGGTCAGGTAGGAGGCGGTGTAGGCGATCTTGGCATGATCGCTAGCATAGGTAACAGGGTCCGAAGCAAATACCAACCGGAGTGAGTTGACAAAGGTTTTGTATTTGTGGCGATCGCCATCAAAGGCTTCAGGGGAATTGATCTTTGGGACGCGTTGGTGGGGTTGAGGGGCCGGAGCAGCAGGCTGAGCGGCTCGGAGCCGTAGGTTCGTGCCATATTGGTAGCCGTTTATGAATAACCAGTACAGGACTTGAGTGGCAAAGTTGGCTTCTTTGGTATCCGAGATAGCTGGGACAGTGGGTTGACCCACTGTACCAGTTGTGCCGCAATTAATTCCTGTTAAATGTGCCTGCTGGCACGCTGTGATTTGGTCTGTTGTGAGTTCCGGGGGTGTTGGAACCGCAGCAACTGGTGTAGGGTCATGGTTTTTAATCATCCAGATATGGGCATGTTCCCAGGTGCCGGATGTGGGGTCTTGGGATCCAGAGGGTGTAGACGACATGGTAACCGGAGGTGGCGGCGACAGTTATGTCGACGCAACAAAGTGTAATGACCACGTCTCGGACGGGTCAATGGGTACTAGGTGTAAGGTTGCAAGAACAAGGCCGAGACTGGTCCAAGGGTAGAGGCAAGAGAAGGCTGTCGGGGCCACCGTCAGGGAGGAGGAGAAGTGCGGGTAAGAGTAGTTTGTATTCTTAAGTTATAGGTAGATACAAGAGACAAGTTGTTGCGTAAAGAAGAAACAACAAGAGCGGACAGAGACTGTCCTTAAATACAAAACATGCGTTACACAAAAGACTAAAGACATGAGTCACATAGAAGGCCGTAGAAACGGCCGGAACAATATAGAAGACAAGTTACAAATCAACAAAGCAATAGAACATAATAGAAGACAATGGAAACAAGTGGTAAGCATTGCGCAGCCTCAAGTGACTAATGTCACTTGAGGATTCCGTGGGTTACTAGAAGGTTCCGTGCAAGGTGGCTGTGCGTGGCAACAGGGATGCAAGCTGTTGGTACACGAGGCTTACTAAGTGGAAGGCAAGGCTGAGGCAAGGCAGACGAGGTAGCATAGGAAGGCGAACAGCAGCTGGAACTGCTGTTGAGTCAAGGTCAGGTGTACGTGAATCCATTGAGGCTGGTAGCGGTGCTGGTGCCGGTAGTGGACGGGGGCTGGAGGTTCTTGGTTCAGGTGGAAGCCGGGTTGGTTCATGACACTAGAAGATGCCAACCTGGAACTGCGAACTGCCTCTAAGACAGGTTCATCATCTGTCAGGAGTGTAGTCGCGCGGTTATCAAAGTGACTTGGCTCCGGCTGCGCACGGTGTATCACGCAGCACTCCGTTCTGAACATGAGTCAGCACGATCGAAGGGCTAGCGAACTTCAATAGTCGTTGTTGTGGCAACAAGGCTTTGATGACATTCTATAGCTGTGGCACTGAATACCTTTGCCTACCACCGCCAACATATTTCTAACAAAACTTAACCGCCATGGATTATACACCTCCTGCAGCGCCATCTGCAACCAGCACTGGGATGGTTGACAAGTCAAGCTCACGTAATGATGCTTCTCAGAATGTGACAAAACGGCAAGTCGTTCGGGGTTGTGAATTGTAAATATGTAAATATCTAACTATTCCACAGATTACAAACGGAGCTTATGCAGCTAATGGTAGTTTGAAACTCGACTTGGTCTCGCTATGAATATGCTGATATAAATCGTAGATGTCAAAAACACCGGGAATCTCTGCATTTCCTCGAGATGGTAATCTACTTGAATGGACTGCCACCATCAAGGGACCAGAGACCACTCCATATGAAGGATTAACTTTCAAACTTTCCATGGAGTTTTCATCCAGTTACCCTATGTCTCCCCCTACGGTATTGTTTACCACTCCCATGTTCCATCCAAATGTCGACATGGCGGGGAGAATATGCTTAGATATCTTGAAGGTTGTTTCATGGTACTTCTAATGTTTGGTCATTTTATTGAAGAAGCTTAGGATAAGTGGTCTGCGGTTTACAATATTCAGTCAATTCTGTTGTCATTGCAGTCCTTACTCGGAGAACCAAATAAGTAAGCTATTCATGGAATCCACAGTCATACAATATACCTAATTTTAGCTCTCTAGCAAATCACCGCTAAATGGACAGGCAGCAGATTTGTGGGATAACAACCCCGCCGAGTACAAGAGGCTCCTCATGCTTCGGCACAAGGAACTGGATGATTAGTCCATGGGTACCCCGCATGGTTGAACTGTTGATGGTTACTACATGGCTTGGAAACCCTCTCGTTTCAGAGAACTTTGTTGTACTGAGGGTTTCTTTCTGTTTTACATCAGATTCGAATCGGTTGTCACTAAAGCTTCTACACCATCTCTGGTACTAAGCTGTATTTTACGCGAGATTTGAAGCAATTAAATTACCGACCAATCTTAGCAAATAGATGTAATACAATGGCCAAGGAAATTTGAACCTCATCTGTGAAAAAATAAATCAAAAAACACAAAAACTCCTAAAAGTACAGTTTACAGACATCTACTATCAGTACAAAATACCGGACTCGAATCTTGAATTTTATCAGAAAGGTTCAGACGTGTATGCTTTTTGGTTTTCAAATATTAATAGCTGGTAATTCGGTGTCTGGAAACATTGTGCTTGTTGAGCGGATATCCGATTGAATAGGCGGAGTTCCGGTATCTACTGACGGTTCGGCCGAAATGGTTTGTGATCCATCAATCCCGATACTCAGCACTCCCTGTGTGGATGGTTTGGCCCAGGTAGGAAGTGACCATTGAACTCCCGTAAATGACTTTAATGTGATTCCGGCCTTCGACCATCGTTTACAAGGACGTCCCGTGCGATCCAAAGCTCTTAGTTTTTCGTTGATAGCACCAGTGTTTCCTTTGGGTCCTAGTTTCACGCCATGTCCAATTGTGTTCAGGAGCACTCCGGGGGGTGCATTAGGGTCCCTAGAAACCATCAGCATTTTGATTCAGTTGTAATTGACGAGGAAAATACAGTTTGGTCTTTTTTCGTCCAGGCTTCGATGGTGGAGCGCCAGGTTGTCTTCCCCGTTTAGTACCAGGCTTTGGACCGGGAATTCCGCGACGTTTTTGACCGGCTTGAACAGTGAGTGCATCCGTCCCGATCAAAGATGGTTGAGGTGAGTTCCCACTGGGAGATGACCCGACGGATGTATTACCTCCTACAGTGTCTGCACTGCTGGGTGGGAATGTCTTTAGGACTGATAATTTTGCAGCGTTTATCTTCAGCTTCACAATCAATGATTGCCTAGCTTTGGGTTTTGGTTTCGGGCCAGGCTTCTTTCTCTGCTTGGTACTGATAGGAGCTGGTGGTGCTGCCATGGTTTGAGGTGTTACAGGTGATGGCGACAACGAGGTTGAACTTGCATTGCATTTTACAGAAACAACCATAGTGACAGAGTCGGTGACAACTTCAGATTGTGTTAATGAGTGAGGTGGTTCCAAGTTTGTTGTAGGCGTGACAGGACAATTTATTGCGAAGGTATCAAAGTTGTTCGCAGTTCCGAAGACTGATGAAGGCGTTCATTGAAAATTTGGGAACGAAGCGCAAATAGACGCCTTGGGAATAAACTTTGGCCAGGAGCACTGACCACGACGTCTTATCCCCTACTCATCGAGGAATCTACTGACTACGCTTTCGGTGTGTTCCACTGACATAAATGCTAAACTCCTTGCACTCAATACCAACCTACAAGCCAACATCTATTTGTAATCAAACAAGATTCACTAAAAAAGTATCCAACAGATCCGACGTAGTCACATGACTTGCCCCACCCGTGAGCAGCAACGCGTATTGAACCGTTACAAAGCTGTATGCAACCTATCGTAATTACCTGTATTGTACTAACGTGACCTTTCAATTCAAACCCGTGACCGTTTTGGTCATGTAGCTGGGGTGGATGGAACATTGGAAAATTGCTTAATAAGCAAAATGCAGTGATTGTAACTACGCAGTTTACGCAACATTAGTACAAAGTTATGTGGGTGTATTGAACCCTGTTAGTAATGGTAACAATTCGTCACAAACAGATGAATCGGCGTCACAAACGTATCGATACGCGATGCTGACCGTGATTGACTATTCATTGCAGTTGTGGTCGGTAAAGTTTAGACCTAGTCTAAGTAGGTCACCGGTCTCGTCAAGTCGCAGCATGGTGGCTAATATCAAGTTTCTCACGTGGGCACAGAAATACTCAATAACAGCGGGTATGCCCGCCAGAAGCTAGAATACAAGCCTCCATACGTTGTGTCATGCTATCTACAAAATTTTGGATCTTTTCTACACTTATTTTCTCCAATTCCTCCAAAATTGCTGCCCTTAAATCTGCTTTTGTGCAAGGTCTGTAAGGTCTTTTGTTGAGCCTGTTTTTGAGAATAGTCCAAATATTCTCAATAAGATTAATATCCGGACTAGATGGAGGCATTCAAATGTAGGTATGCCGAGATTTTTTTTCACTGTCTGTGTATGTGCTGCTATAGCTTCTTCCATCAACCTGAGTGGATTTCTATGCCTATCTGTGCCGTATCTCACACTTTTGTCGCACCAAACAGGCCAAATCAGAGGCCCCAGTACATTGTCCGCATACGTACTTGCTTTAAATGTTCCGCAGCCGTTCGTTTCCCAAATTTGGATAACTTTCTTGCCTCCATTACCTAAAATCCCCCCCTCAATCATTATAGAATTTGTTTTATCGAATTTGGTGGCTAAACAATCCTCGGTCTATCCTTCTCCTTCGCATCGGGTGATGTGAATTATTCCAAACTTGCCATTTAACCAAATATAGCATTCATCTGTCCAAATAGCCTGTCGCCACATGTAGATATCCCAGTCCCAGTGCTCACAACACAATTTGACCCGTTGAAGCTCGTTGGTAAATGTTGAAGATGGCTTTTTTCGTGTGAAACGACGGTGATAACCCTCCTTTGCGTATGCATCTCGCAATGCAGTTCAACTAAAATTGTATTCGAGTTCTTTAGCGACAGCTGTATAAGGCATACGCCGGTGGTAGGCATTTTTAGTAAAGAATTCTCACAGTTGCTTGCAAATTGGTGTTGTGATGTGGACTATACGCCCACAGTGATTCGTTCTTTGTGGTGTAGTAGACATCCGATACAGCCATATTAGCGAGGACTTTGATTTGTTCATGTGATCGCTCATATGTTAATAGGACCATTTAGCAGCATTGCACAGATTCTGAAAGTTGCAGACGCTGTTCACGAGTATGTTGTGGTATGTTGTGACTTTGTGAATTGACTCTCACGGTGTTGAGCCCGCCGGCGCTGTGGCAGAATCAAAACTGTGCTGAAAGTTGAAATTCTTACCTACGCGGGATCACAAGAACCTTCTATGATGGCAACCTCCTGACTTGATGTTTGGTCAACCAATCAACTTCCGTCTTGGTATGGTGGCGCAATTAGACTGAGTCCAACCTTTACCGACAACGACTGTAACTATTGAAACCAGTAATGTTCGGCCTTCTTACGTTATCTGAACATTAAAGAGCCACAGGTTTAGAGATTTAGCGTTAATGATTCTTGTTGTATGTACACTAAGTACTAGGACATCATAAATTATCGGGCTCCCCTGCAAAATGGCAACCAACGCAAATTGATTATTTCACAATAACGCGTTATGGATTCTCGAAATGAAGCAGAGAGTAACTTGAGATATAAACGATGATAGCCACGACGTTTTTTAATTTATTATTAACAGTCACTATTGTAGGTCGTGGAAAGTTGTTGCAATGGAGATTTTGGAAAATTTGACAATTTGTGTCAATTAACAGTAGGTAAAATTGTGAATTGTATGCTTTGGATGATAAAACTGTCCGCTGACGGTGTGCGCCAACTAGTAAAAGTTGTGCGCCAGATTGTGAATTTTGGTATTACTGGTAACAGCTATCAGATCCTGCACGTAGGTTAATATGAATTACGCTGCTCAATGACAACAAATGAATGCCGGACGTTCACATGTGAATGTATTGGATTGTGATTAGGAAAAAACTCTTTTCCACCAGAGTGGTCCAGACGGCGTGGGCCTCCTAGTGAGCGACCTGGGCGCCTGCGGAGCATATCTCCGCCACCGTGGTCTGCTATTAATAAGTCAAATATGAGTGGGGACCGCTCCGATGAACAAGCCTCCATGCCGGACCTGTCAACGACAAGACTCGCTTGCCAGCTAAGTACCGGAAGATATTACAACACCAGCATCTATTAGCCAAGTTGACGGCCTGTGCAGATGAATTACCAGAGATGCCCAAACTGTATGCTGCTTCATCATAGTTGGCTCAACTAGACTCTAATTCATGGGAGATGCGCAACTTCGGGCCACTTTATGGAGAATGACAGCACTGCGGGCTGCTTTATGTGAGATATCCGCAGTTTAGATGGGTTGTTGATCTAATTCACAGCGACTATTTGCGCTTATGCAGCAAGAGAGATATAGGTTCAATCGTGTTATACATATGTACACATCTTTTATATTTACCTTTCATTCATTGTTACCCTGCCTGAACAGTACTTTTCATTTCATATACCACCCAGTCCAAGAACGGTTTTAGTATGAGAGGTAGTAACGCAACGCGGCAACCACGCTAACAAGAAAGACCTTAGCGGTGCATATGTTGCTGAGATGAATCCTTGAGAATAAACACAAGTACTGCACTGCGCCGCATGTTCTTCTCCGTTAGTTGTATGATAAAAGTGTGCACTTGCTACAATCCCATAGTAAACAAGTTTTTTTTAGGACCCAAAAATAACCCTGGAGTCGTAATGGGCAATCGTTAAAGCGCAATGTACCCGGTGGGTATATGTAAGGAGTCAGTCAAAGCTGAAAAAGATCAAAGTCTTAGAACTTCGACGTTTTAGTCTTTTGTGATCATTTTACACATTGTGCGGCCCAGGCCTTATCTGGTGATATATCCAGAGTCCGATTGACTGTGTGGAGAGTGTTATCACTGTGTTGACACATTACGGACAATAGACGAGTATTAGCTGCCTAATAGTTATCTAGTCAGCTGCACCTCGGGTGTTGAAAGTGTTGGTCTTCCAGTTAACTCAAGATACGTTAGGACGACGGGGCGTAAGTTTGTGCGACTGTTTCCGCCGAGTACCCTTTACCGTTCTTATCTCTTTATCATTATTTTCTTGCATTCACTAGCGTCTATAGCGTAGATAGGCCGTCCGATTGTTGATCCGAAGCTGCGTACTGAAATGACGCAGGAAATGATCTCAGAAAAGACAACAAGACATACACGAGCCATAAAATATATACTAGTTTACAAACCTAAGATTGTGCGTTATATCTTTCGGTGACTACCGTTCAATCGATACTTCATCTTTCTTGAACCCTGGTCTAACGAACCGAGGGTTTTATCCTGCTATCTATGCCATCTATGTACACTATATACGCAATATTCAGTGGATATATGGTGCCAGTGACGGTCAGATCGGCTGACTAGAGATTAATCTTACAGAATTGGACAGATTTATATGGAATGCTGCTCGAGCGGGGTAACTATTAGCGTGCAGAGTTTTCCCCGCCACTTTCTTGGCTCATTTCCGGTCTGTAAAACCCCTCCAATGAAGTCAGCGCAACGCTAAGAACGCCGTTGAGTCATGTTTGTGTCACGGAAGTCGCCGCGCAGGAGTGGTTTGCACCGTAGATTGCAGCTAAACCAGTGTATTTGTGAGAACATGTCAGTTTTCTCAAACTTTACAATGTTTGTCTTTGCAGTTTTGAACTTTGGTCGAAATACAGTTGCGAATCAAGCAACAGCACCCGAGCATTGTGTCCAAACTTTTCGAAGGTGAGTTTAACATCCTCAGATTACTGTTTGATTATTGATCTTTACAGTTCTGGACTTGGATACAATCAAACACCGCGAATTCGAACCTTTACAATGACGCTCCCTAGTACGATCGCGACCGACATCTCGCCGTCAAACACCTGCATTCTTTGGACGATCGACGACCAAGCAGCAATCTATAGAATGGGCCGAATCCTATACGATCCGACGAATCCTTAGATTATCGGCCAATCCTTTGTCACAGCAGCATGCCCTAATAAAAGGCCGAGTCCTATAAGAACCGGACACAAAGCAGCAATCCATACTATAGGCCGAATCTGTTACGGGGGACGTCCAGAGGCCTTATCGACGATAGACGTTGGCCCACGGTGTATGAAGTCTTTTATCACCAAGAATTGCAATTGTACTAATAGAGGGGTTTTAGCAGTATAACTCCTTGAGGTATAAAGCAGCCGATTTATTCTTTGTAACCAAAGATATTTCTCCTAGAGGGGACTTCTCTTGATGTCTGGTCTGTGTGATGATACTATACTTTGTAACCCCGTATCATCACGCCCCTATATATACATCACGGCAGGGCTCTAGCCCTCTACCCTGAATCTATATAGAGGGGTGCGCAGTCACTATCGCCCAGTCTCTTTCAACTATATCTTGGGTGAGGTGTACTCCTAACAGCCAATACTGTTTACCGCTCATCGCATCTAATGCCTTAAAGTGGTACACACTTCCTAGATATGCAAACAGCCTTTGGTCTAGAACCCTTAGCACACGTATGTTCGCTACGTGTATCATGTGAACGACTGTATCGTTATCTATGCTTCCTACATGTTTCGAGCAACATATTCTGCGTCTAGCAACGCTACTAGTTACCGCCCGAGGTAACAGAACCCACTTTCTCCCATATGTTCGTCCCGAACATAACCAGGTAAAAATATAATGAATCAATATAATTTTTGAACAAAGGAAAGTATACTTACTCTTTCCTCCTCTTGCTGGCTCTGGATCCCTCTGTATCCTCCTCACTTTGCTTGTAACTTGCGTAATCAATTTCCCAGTTACGATGATGTTTGACCTTTTTGTGACGGCGATCAAACGTTGCTAATACTTCATCGGCTCCGGGTACCAGAGATTCGTACGGTTCCCAGGTTGCTTCCTCAATTGGATAACCCTTCCATATCACCAGGAACGTGTCATTGTCATCATTGTCAAGTCCATGTTCGATGATTTTTTCCGGTGTGAAACGTCCAGCACGCTCGGGAAGAGGCGGCAGTGTGACTTCTGACGGAGCGTCTTCGCCATGGTGATATGGTTCTAGAAAAGATACGTGGAACACAGGGTAGTGTACCTCCGGGATGCCTTTCAGTTTGCAAGCGGATTTTACTACCCAGGAAATCTTGAATGGTCCAGCTTTTCGGTTGTTGAGCTTACCACCTGGCATGTTGCGAGTATCCAGCAATACTTCCTGTCCGATAGTGAACTCAGGCTGCTGCATCCCGCACAGTGTTACTCCTGTTGATTTTCCGTCCTTGTTGACTTTGGCAGTATCGTGTCTTCGTATCATAGCTTCTCTAGCGGCTTCCAGGTTTTCTTTCAATTGTTTATGGGTTTCTTCCAGGTAGTGCACAAAGTGCTCGCTAGCCGGGTTGCAAACTTGTTTCGGTTCTATCAGCCATATAGATCTGGGGTGCTGACCATGGTTGGCATAAAAGAGCGACATCCCAGCGCTCGAATGATGACTGTTGTTGTATTCGTATTCCGCTAGTGGAAGTAGTTCATCCCAATTTGTTGTGTTCATGATAAAGATGCGTAAAAATTGTTCAAGAACCTGGTTAACTCTCTCAGTTTGACCATTGGTTTCTGGATGGAAGTCTGTAGAAATATTGTCCTTTATCGATAGTAGTTCAAGAGTAGTTTGCCAAAAGTAGCCGGTGAAGCGACTATCTTTGTTGGATACAATGCTGTCTGGTAGTCCGTGGAGGCGCCATATTTCTTTAACGAAAAGTTTTGCTAAGTCGGAGGCCTGGGTATTGGGGATAGGTACAAAGTGTACGATCTTTGTGAAGCAATCTACTTCAACCCATATGTGTTTGTTGCCATTTTGTGTTTGTGGAAGTTTCACAATAAAGTCCATTGGAGCACTTCCCGTAAGGTCTGGAGGTCTCCAGATCGTCAATCTGGAGCGTTTTCGACATCTCCAGATTCCGGGACCCCCGCCCCCAGACTAAGAATACATGGACACAGTCCTTTTACCTACTATGCCTGCCTCTTTAGTTCTTGCAAAAGAGCGATCTGGAGCTCAATTCTAAGAGGAAGTAGGGACCCCTCTGCCACATAAGTCTCTATTCTATACTTTGAACGGCTCGTCAACTTGTGTATTCACAAGTGTCCGGATCGTCGTCCATCCGCCCTTTACTACAGTCTACCTTTTTCTCCCCAGTTACTACAAATTCCACAAAACACTCTTCCAAAGAAACACATGACTATATTCCTCGAACTTGGTTATGATCTATCCTCCACTGTGGTTACCGTCTCAACTCCTACATACACATTTCACAGCTTTCTCAGCTCGACCTTGACGGAACTTTGATGGAAAAGGAGGTAGAACTCAGGAACTTTCTATTAAGGATATCCTGTAGCTGCATACTCGAAGCAATTGAGGTAGCTCAGCCGATGAGTAATTTTAATGATGGCTTGGGGAGGGCCAATTTGCTATATCTTGACGATGCCGCAAATTAAGTGGTCAGAGCGCTGCACTAGCAGCCTTTAACTGGCAAGCGGCTCCGTACGTGACGGTCCTCTCGGTCCTCTTTACATGAGCCTAAGTGTATGAGCCCAAGTTTTCAAGACTCAGGAGTGCAGCCCCGGCATGGACCGCGTGGAAATTCTATGCATACATAGAAGTCTTTGTTGCAAGGCCAGGGAGATGATTTACTGGGATAAACAGATGTTTTCTGTAGATGATTTGCGGAACTCTCACGTGATTGTCACTTTAAGCGATGTGAATAATGAAAACACCGGTCGGGATAGGATGGTTTGAATGATTATGTAGCTGCAGTATTCTGGAGAGTTTCAACGAAATCTGTAGGTTCGGAAACCTTACGGGTTAAGTACCTCTCCACAAGAGTGGAGACCTCGGGCGATCTGGAGACCTCCAGATCTTACGGGAAGTGCTCCATTGAAATAGAGGACCAAGTTTGCGGAGGTAAGTCCAAGGAGTTGAGTAATCCGTAGCGTTTATGCCGTTTGTGTCTGGCGCGTTGACAACTATCGCAATGTTTAACCACTTCTTTGACAAGGGTCCGCAGTCCTGGGATATCAAAGTTCCGTTCGATCACTTCTATTGTCTTATCTCTTCCCCAGTGTGCTCGCTTGTGTTCGGAAGTAACAATTTCTTTCCACAATGCTTGGGGTGGTCGCAATAGGTGTTCCTTGTACCAGAGTCCGCTTAGGTTGGTCCATTCCTTGGATAGTTCTACGTTTTTGTCCGTTGTGTAGGTTTTCTGGCTTTTATCAGCAAACGTTGAGGTTGGTTTGTTGATCTCGGAGTCGGCAAGGTTAACTGTTGTCAATCCAAGCTTGAGTTGATTTGCCCCAGTAGCCATATCCTGCCCTGTTAGTAGTGCCCCAAACTTGAATTGATAGCCAATGTCGTTCGGATCATTAGTACCCTCCTTCTCCACGCAATGCTCCGGATTGCGAGATAGCACGTCTGCCCCGCCGTTCTTCACTCCACTGCGAAAGATTATTTCATAACTAAAACGCATTAATGTTTCCGCCCATCTTGCTTGTCGTCCATACAACATCCGAGATCTTGCAAAGTACTTTAAACTTTGATGGTCCGAGTAGATTAATATTTTGTGTTTGGCGCCGTGAAGCCATGAGTGCCATTTAATCATACTCTGAACTATATAGAGCATTTCCTTGTCATGAATGTCGTAGTTTCTTTCGGCAGGAATCATCTTTCTTGAGTGGAACGCCACAGGATGTAGACGTTTGTCATGTCGTTGGCTGAATATGGCTCCTGTAGCGTAGGCAGAGGCGTCTGTTTCCAGGATGGCTTGAAGTTCTGGATCGAAATGTCTGACCATGGGCGCGGTAGTGAATGCCTTTTTAAGATAGTCAAATGTCTTTTGCTTACGATCTCCCCAATAGAATTTTGGTGGAATAATTACATCCGATATGGGTGCATTGATTTGTGCATAGCCTTGCACGAACCGGCGGTAGAAATTAGCAAATTCATTGAATTGCTGGGCTTGCTTGATTGACCTTGGTGTTGGCCAATTCAATACGGCTTCTATTCTTTCGGGGTCCATTCGCACTCCGGTTCCAGAGAGGATGTGTCCTAGGTACGGTAGTTCCGTAGCTGAAAACTCGCATTTTTCTATTGCTATACATAACCCATACTTGAGCAGGCGTTCAAGGACCTTGCACACAAGCGTTTCGTGGTCTCCCCGGCTGCCTTTAGTGTAAATCAAAATGTCGTCAATAAAGCAAACAACTCCGTCGTCCAGCATGTCGTGAAATATTTCATTCATCATCCTCTAGAAAGTGGACGGTGCGTAGCAGAGACCGAATGGCATCACGAGGTATTTGTATTGTCCGTATCTTGTGCTGAAGGCAGTGTTCCATTCCTTGCCATCCTTGATTCTCATCAGGTTGAAGCCGTTTTTCAAGTCGAACTTGGTGAACTGTGAAGCTCCGCGAACGCGTTCCGTCAATTCGTCCATTAGTGGGGTTACTGTGCCGTCCTTAACTGTTGTTTTGTTGAGGTCTGGATAGTCCACGCATAACCGTAACTTTCCGCTTTTCTTGGGGACAAATAGTATGGGGGCCGAGCAGGGCGAGTTTGATAGTCTAATCTTTCCTTCCACTAGCATCTTTTGAATGTATTCTTAGTTTCTTAGCAGAAAGTTTGTAGATTCGACCCTTCTTCGGTTCTGCTGTAAGTTCGATTTTGTGTTCAAAGATAGTTCTGGCGGGTAGTTTCTCGGCTTTGGATGGGTCGAACAGCATTATGTACTGGTGATACCTCGCCGGCAGGATCCCTTTCAGGTCGGGGGTCGTGGTTGTTGCCACTGAGCCAATCTCAATTGCATAAGGATCGTCCAACATGGATTCATCCCATTCCAGGCTAATGGTGATAGTGGAAGCTTGTACTCTGGAATGTGTTACGTCTTTGTAATTGAAGGTTAACGCCATGGTTGAGACATGATAAACTCCATTATGTGTTTGCAAGTAGTGCGGCGGTATTATCACATCTTTGTGTGTGGGAAAACGACTGCAATTTCTCGAGTAAAATGACTGTTGTATTCCATTTCAATCTCTTCGCTAATGATCAAGCAATCACCGATTGATCGGTTCGATATGTCGCGTGGTGCTGAGTATTTGGTAATGAATGTTTTGATGTTGTTCGTCGTGCAATATTCTTTGCTTAAGACTATAGCGTTACATCCTAAATCTAGCATTGCAGTAGGAGGCTTTTTGTTTAATGAAAATTTATAGTGAGGTCTTTTCCCAATTACGGGGATCGCTCTAGCGGATGCTATCTCCGTTGGTGTGGAATTAACCGTACAACCATCAACAGCCCCTATCCTAACCACGCCACCTTGACCTGCTATAGCAAGGCAGCCTAATGAAAATACTCCTCCTCCGCTTGATCAATCTGTTCCGAATCCTCCGTAGCCGTTGTTTCAATCTGTTGACTTTCCCTGTAATCCTGTTCTTGTTTATCCCTGATGTTCTGCGTCTCCATAGCTGCAATTTTGATCTTTCCTAATCATGTCTTTGCTGTGTGACCGGAAGTGTCGCAGCGTGCGCATTTTCTGTTCTCGATACGTTCCTTGATAACCGGTCCCGGTATCCCTGCTGTTAGCTCCGCAAAAGTCTTACCTGTCTCATACGTTTTTGATGGTTTTGGCGTAAACGATGACTCCCGACTTGGATACGTTACACTATCCGCCAACTGTTTCCAATCCACCTTCCTTACGTCCTGTTTTTGGAACCCCAGCACTCTTTCTGGGTCGTACTTTTTCTTCTCCGAGCTGTAATATCCGCTTTTCCGTTTGTTATCCTCGGACCGTCAGCCCCATCTCCTGACAAGATTGATGAAAGCGTCGTCATCATTTGGAGTTTCAACATCGGCTATCTTGTCTCGGATGTCAACATTAAGGCCTCTCTCAATCATATCCCTTCATGAAACGTCTCGCAAACCTCCAATTTGGTTGAGATCCACAAGTTTAGTGAGGTATTCTTCAACATTTCCGTTATATTCAATTTTGTTCATCTTGCGTAGGTTGTCGGTGGTCTCATATTCCAGAATGAAACGCTTCTCGCAAGCCTGTTTGAACGTTCCAAAATGGACCGGCCTAACACCTTCTTGGATTTCCCGGGTGTAGTTGTTGTACCAGTTGTGTGCTTCGCCATGGAGGCGATCACCTACCAACAAGATGAATTCGTCATCTCCCCGACCCTGGTAATGCTCTTTGTAAAGCCTGATGTGATTTTCCAAGATTTTCCAAAATTGTCGTCAATTCTCTCCAACCTTATACTTAGGCAAGACGGTTGGTTTTAGAGGCTTTGGATTGCCTGGGCCTAGATTGAATGCCAGATTCTGGTGGAAGACGCTTTCTTCGCGCTGGTATCTATTTGGGGAAGGTGGGGGCGGCATTCACCGGAAGTCTGTTCGTCGTCTAACTGAGCGAAATGATGTGCTGGCGTTGCTGACGTGATCGCTGTCATCCGAGTCTCCGTTGGTTGGTCTGACCCGTTTCTATCTTGCTCTATGCATGGTTACCCTGCCAGTCAAGGTTTCCCCATTGTTTTATGCCTCCAGCTTTTTACCCAATTGGTCAACCTTCAACTGGAAGTCTTGTGCGGTGTATTCGTTGTTTACCGATTCCGCCTCCTGTGCCTCTTCGAGTATTTGTAGCCGCGTCATCAACCTGTCCATGCGAGATGTTTGCATATGGAGCTTGGTTACAAAGATCTCGGATCTCCGCTTGATTCTTCTGATTTGTAGCTTTGAGTAAAACTATTTCGCGCTGTGTTGCTTCAGTTGCCTCCGTTACTTGTTGAGCTGCACGCTCGATGATGGCTAAATCCGCTAGCATTGCGTTGCGGTTTTGTGTGTGTTCCGCAAATTCCATTTGCCAGCTTTCCAGTAGGTCTGTAATCGTCCGATCCAATTTGGCTCCTAACACGGTGTCATACTCCTGGTAATGTCTCCTGATAATCGGAGTCATATCCATGACCACTGCTGACAAGCCTTGTACTGCATTGTTGAGATCCGCCACTGTTGTTTCCACTCCCAACATTCTTGCTTGGACCAGTGCTTCAGCGCTACGGCATTCTCTCACCAACGGGTCGATGTTCTCATCAGTTACTTTTTCTCCTTCGGCTATTGCATTCTGCAATCTTTTCATCTCCTTGCCTAGTGATCGAATAGTCTGGTGCATTCCGTCGGTGGCCATAAGTTCATTTTTCTTATTCTTTAGGCCGTTCCATAATGCCTGTAGCGTAACCCATCCTGCCGGCGCCTGGTATGCCTGTCTTGACGGCGACCGACTTTTTCGTCTTCCTGCTTGATCAGGTGGCAACCTAGTACTGTCCAGTTTTTCCTTCCTGCTCCATAAGATGTTTTTCCTGATGCAGGTGCCCTCGGATTGAAACACAGGTGCATTAGGTGGCTCTTCCCTTGAATCTTCGTCATCACTGACGAGGGATACCAATTTGGGAGGTTGGTGATTTTGGGGTGGAGGACTCATATATTACGTGACCTGTTGAGCTCTGCAACCGTCGAAATCGTCTTGGTCGGTTGGAGGTTCGAAAGAAAATGATGCTTCCCGATGTGGTTGCTCCGATTTTACCAACATCTGTTCCAAGGCTTCAGCCATTTGCTGATCGTTGTTTGAGCTGGTCATTTTCTGGTAGTAGATGGTTGATCCGACGCCCTAATGACCGTAATAGTCTTGTAGGTTAAGAACTATGGTTCTTTTGAGGGGGTCTAATGTAGGGTGCAGTCGCAGGTTTTGCGGTATTGGTATCGTACCAATTCCGTATCACTTGAAGTGAGCAATGATTGCAAGTGGTAGTGTAGTCTAGTAAAAATATACTATTATGGGGGACGTCCAGAGGCGTTATCGACGATAGACGTTGGCCCACGGTGTATGAAGTCTTTTATCACCAAGAATTGCAATTGTACTAATAGAGGGGTTTTAGCAGTATAACTCCTTGAGGTATAAAGCAGCCGATTTATTCTTTGTAACCAAAGATATTTCTCTTAGAGGGGACTTCTCTTGGTGTCTGGTCCGTGTGATGATACTATACTTTGTAACCCCGTATCATCACGCCTCTATATATACATCACGGCAGGGCTGTAGCCCTCTACCCTAAAACTATATAGAGGGGTGCGCAGTCACTATCGCCCAGTCTGTTTCAACTATGTCTAGGGTGACGTGCACTCCTAGCAGCCAATACTGTTTACCCCACATCGCATCCAATGCCTTCAAGTGGTACACACTTCCTAGCTATGCAAACGTCCTTGGGTCTGGAACCCTTGGCCCACGTACTTACGCTGCGTGTATACTATGAACGACCGTATCGTTATCTATGCTTCCTACATGTTCCAAGCAACATATTCTACGTCTAGCAACGCTATTAGTTACCGCCTGCGGTAACAGAAACCTATACGATCCGACGAATCCTTAGACTATCAGACAATCCTGTGTTACAGCAGCATTCCATACTAAAAGGCCGAATCCTGTACGATCCGACGAATCCTTAGATTATCGGCCAATCCTCTGTCACAGCAGCATTCCATAATAAAAGGCCGAATCCTATACGATCCGACGAATCCTTAGAGTATCAGCCAATCCTCTGTCACAGTCGCATTACATAATAAAAGGCCGAATCCTATACGTTCCTTCGAATCCTTAGATTATCGGCCAATCCTCTGTCAAAGCAGCTTTCCATAATAAAAGGCCGAATCCTATAAGATCCGCCGACTGAGCAGCATTCCATAGAATCCGTCTCTGTATATAGTCTAGATTGCACACATAGCATAATAAAACCGTGTTCAAGTTGAACCGAATCAAAAAATCATCGCGAGATCCAAAACCGCAACTCAGAGAACAGTCTGGATGCCATCCATTGGGAAACGACTGTGGATGCCGTCCATTGAGAGACGACTCTGGATGCCGTCCACCGAAGGCCCCAGTTGAGCGCTATGTGTCGCAGGCCGCGCTCAGTAAGCTAAGCGCTGGTTTACAAGCCAGATCTCCAAGCCAGGTCTCCAAACGGCCATGAGCGTAGCGGAGCGTGCGACCAGGGACGGGGTCCGCTAGTCGGATCTGCTGAGCGCTGCTGAGTGCAGCTGAGCGTACTGAGCGGCTCGGTTGCACGGTTCAACGGCCGAGCGGTACTTGATTTTTGCTGATGTATTGACATATTTTCAAAGGCCCTCACATTCAAGCAGCAGGTGGCCCCTGCTGCGGACAAGGCCCCTCAGATATCAAATTTTGGGACATCGCTTCTGCAAAATCTCATTTTTCAAAAAAAAAAAATTTCACCAACATAATAGATTCCATAGTGAACTATCAGTCTGCTGATGCCTTTTAAAAACTTTCTTTGTGGTTCTGGTAGAATCTCAGATGGAAATTCAGACTTCTGAGTCTGAGGGAGCCTCAGCCATACGGGAAGTACTCCAATATAAAGCTTCCCCATGTTTGTTGCACGCTGTATCGTACCCACTACACACTTTGGTCGCACAACGGGGCTCACGGAGCAGGAGTGAAATTTGTCGCTTGAATTCGAGTATTAATATTCGATTGGTGGCACCTAGTTGATGGTACCCAGCGCGACATAATTGCCTCGGCACTATCAGTATCAAAGCAACACGCATTTGAAGTTATCACCGTGTATTTTAGCTTTTGTATTATTGATCATGACGGAGCTTTTGAATGAACTTAACCACGTTTTATTCACCTCTTACCCAGTTTCTCTCAAGGTACCCTCTCGTAATCTTGATAATATGTATCAGTATTGAATTGATTTGTTGCCTCTAGAACCTTGATAATATACTAAAGACGACATGCAAGTATGATGTACGTCTATGGGCCGAGTCTCATTCATGTCAAACCACGGAACTTGTTAGAACTGTCCTTGGTGCACTGGAGCTATGCCCTTATGCGCTATCCGTACTTGAACATGTTGGTATGATATCTAGGAAACTAGATCCGGGTTGAGTGTGGAAAGATATAGAAGCTAAGAAGTAAATGCGTATAGGACACGTAACTTGTATTCGTGATGATATACTAAGGACCAACCCAGCCTTATTGCATACTCTGTTGCGCAGTGCCCTGCAGGATGAGAATAACTTCGACAAGTACTCGCACGTATGCCTTGCACTGCTTTCAACGCCTCTCCCACAAGAATTCTCCCCTCCAGCACAACTTGTGCCATTCTTCTTACGCTGTGTCGAATGTGCAACCAAGAATGCTACAGTTGACTCCATTAGAGCAGTCTACACACTGGTCTCCAACGGATTCGGATACCTATCGGGTCTATTAAGTTCAGCACAAAGACACAGCTTCAACAGGCAAATGGCACAGTTCCTCACTATACAGGGAAACCCTGACACAAATGTTTTTTTAATAATGGCATTGGCTACTCTGGCGCACATGGCTTCGGCAACCGAGAGTGTGGATAATGTTGAAGACCATGATGCCCGACCCATGGGAGGCATCACCGATTTCTTTATGGGCAAGCGTGCTTTGAAAGTACTTACTCTTGTGACAAATATCGTTATTGAACTTGCAGCAAGAGACTGTTCGCGGTGGGAGAATTCTACTGAATTGATTCAGATGACATCCGTAATAGTTGAGAAAGTGGCGGATAATATCAAACAGCAGTGGCGAGCAAGTAAAGAGGCTGTCGCTATAAATAAAGTTCTTCAAAAAGCACAGCGGCCAGACATGGATAAGAATGTCGCCACGGAATTACTCAAATTTGTTCTGGCGATACATGCGACCACCGACAATGTAATGCCTCAGCTGCAAGGCACATTCGACAAAATTGTACAAAACAGCCTCGCCCATGAAAGCACAGGCACCGGTGGCATGTTTCTACTACCCGAACTTGCTGTCCTAATATCTGTAAAACCTCCTAACTTTCAAACGTACAAATCTAACGAATGGTAGACAACCGAGTCGAAAACAATCCGCACTGGAGTTTTGCGAACAGTATTGAATCTTGCATGTTCCGACGTGGTACCCTCTAGTGATCATCATGAGGCTTTACAGAGTTGGATTCAGTTTCTGCAACGTTTACGAACATATGTGCCTAACTCCCAGAATCTACGCCGTGGAATACTTGCAACTCTCGTCACAAATGAGGTAAGCCTGTTGATTGAGAAATTCGTCACTATTAGTAGTAAGTACATTAGCACACCGGCATCTACTTATGAAGATGGTGGAACCTGTCTATGGAATATACATGGTTCAACCAAAAGACTTTGTGTTGAGATCTGTGCATTGATCCTACAATCCGGATTTTACTCGCACCATGACGAAACAGTCAGCCTAGATCCTCATTTAGCCTCTTTGCTGATGAACATTCAAATTTCACACTCCGGCACCAGCTATGAATGTCCCCGAAAACAAAAGGTATCCGTTACGCCTTATCCAAGAAACGTTTCGCTGTTTGAAGCCTCTGCAACGCCCGAAGCCTGCATGTCTTCACGCAATTGGCGGCAGACTTTGATCGATAGGTTTTCACGGGAGACCGACCGGCAGTACGGCTTTGTAGTTGCTGCCGTAGGTGAAATCTGCCGCGACCTGGAGAATCGATGTGAAGGTATCGAAAAACCTCTCAGAGATGAGCAAGAAATTACCAATCAGTTAAGGGCCGAAGTATTAGGGTTGAAATCTCGATCTACGGATCTAGAAGATGTGATAGGTCGTCAAAACATTGCTTTGGAAGAATCCATGCGTGACAATGACCAATTGCGAATCAAACTCAATGAAGCAGTTTCAAAGGCACAGAAATGTACAGATCGGGTTGAGCAGCTTGAGGAATTAGTAGAGGTTGCAAGGCAAGATGCTAAACAGAGCTTGGTGGAATTTCACAGACTTTCAGAGATTACGGCTTTGGAGCACCGACAAGCACTAAATGCTATACGAGACAGTGCTGATAGAACGGCAATGGAGAATATGACTGTATTAAATGAACGTCAGGACAACATCGACCAATTGATAGAAACCAGACATCAATTGGAGGAGAATCTAGAGAGACAGAAAATGGAGTACATGGAAGAAACCACCAAGTTACAAGGCAAAAATCAGAAATTATTTGAGAAAATCGCTTTGCTAGAGAAAGAACTCACGCAAGGACTATTGAAACTACAAGCAGAAAAGGCAGAGACATTGAAGAGGAATGACAAAATTGAAGAGCTAGAACAGGGTCTTAGTGAGATTGAGGAAGAGGACGAAAAGCTAAGAGATCAGTTGAGAGTATCTAAGAACATTGTGCAAGAACTTGAGGCCAAACTGGAGATACTAGGTCTGGAAAAGTTACGAATGAGCAAAGATCACATCGAAGCTTTACAAAATTTGAGCAATGAGCACGCTACCAAAGTAGATCAGCTTCAAATGGTCCACGAACGGCATGTGGAAACTTTAGCCAAGCAAAAGGTTCATGATGACCAAACACATTCTGACGAAATGCACAAACTCCGTGAGACCCTCAATAAAAATTGTCTTGATTGGACACACGAACGAGAATCTCTACAGTCTGAAAATCGTATCCTCGCAAAGAGCATCCACAAGCTTCAAACCCACCAGGAACAGAAAGAAAAGGAAGCACAAGTTCTTACTAGGCAACTACTGGGGCTCATGACCGGCGGAGGTTCTGATAGTTCAGGTTTTACACATCTTCTCACGTCTGGCTCTAACTCCTCAAACAATAACAATGAGAACTGTTCCACCTCTAATCTACCGACCATGACAACTCGCCGTAAGTCCTTTTCAATGGACGGCGAGCCAGTTTCTAAGCGTCCTAAGAGACAATCGCACCCCACGGTCAAACCAATCATTCAACAACACTTGAAGTCTACAGGAAAGTCCTCTGAACTGTGTGAAGTGACTGCAGCGTTCTCAGGAAGTGCCCCCACTTCAGAGATGTATGAGGAAGAGACACAGAAGGACGAACGTGAGCTTTGTGATTCGAATGGAAATAGTGAAAACGAGACACACCATTTCGACACAAATACAAGTACCAAGCAGTCAGAGTTAATGCCAGAATTTGAAGAGACGATGGACTTTTAGTCTTTTCCAATGTAGGGAATTCAAAAGCATTTTCCACATGGAAAAGTATTATATTAGGTTGTTAAAACACGACTATGATTTCGAAGCTGTGGTGCGAACATAGGCTCGTCTGGCATCTACGCATCATGTGGTGCAGTGATTTTCTTAGCAAGATCAGTCGAGTTTACACGGTGAATTTGCTAGTACCGGGCCCCACGAGCTTCATACTGCAGATCGCCCTTTGATGCAATGTTTTGCGATGTGATCACCCTCTAGTTTTTTTTACTTAAGTTAACTGGGGAAGATATCCTCGACAGACTGAGGTTGCACTCACTAGGATGCAAGAAATGGGCATCTGAGAGGTCCAACTACCGTCCAAGTTGGACAGATTTTGTTTACACTTCAAAAGAGAAAGAAAGCAAAAACATAGCAATAATTGGGGTTCGAACCTGAACAGCGATGCTGAATAGCAGTCCCGTGTTAATGTAATATTGTGTAATCAATATTCTGCAATGATCACGCATGACGTCCACAATTGGTAGATATTTTTCCTCAAACGTTTTTACCTGATGGCTCTTTGGCCTACTTCATTCAAGTCTATTCTAGAGGATTCTTGATATCTTATGAATACCAATTTCCGACCACCTGACTTGAACTCTAGGTGACCAGCCACAGATATTTCATTCAATGTCTGGGGGGGTGGTGTTCAATCCTGGGGTAGAGATCAAAACTACTTTATGGTTAACGGCTGGTTTTAGAACACCCTCTCCACAGAATGCGTGCATGCTGTGTACATAATGTGGCGAGGGTTTTTTTACGTCACCCTGCTTAGTGATTTGAGCCAAACGGAACTCTGTTTATACAAAAACAGTTAAAAGAGCAGGGAGATTTTTGGAAAAAAGATCTATGATGTGACTTGCAGTGTGAGGACTAAGTAGGCCTGTTAATACCGTATTTCGACCCATTTGTAGGTAGCAACCATGTGAGACGCCCAACACCTCATCAGCAAAAAACCCGGTCGTGCTCAGTGCGCTCACAGTGTGAGGACTAAGTAGGCCTGTTGATACCCTATTTCGACCCATTTGAAGGTAGCAACCATGTGAGACGCCCAACACCTCATCAGCAAAAAACCCGGTCGTGCTCAGTGCGCTAACAGTGCTGAGTGTACTGAGCGCAACCCACCACGCATCGAGCTTGAGCGGAAATTTTTGATTTTGCTATTGTGAGCGCAACCTGTAACGGCCTCTGCTCGACGGCGTCCAGGGCTAATCCTCGAGGGATGCGTTCCTGTTACCGCGGGCGGTAACTAGTAGCGTTACTAGACGCATAATATGTTGCTCGGAACATATAGGAAGCATAGATAACGATATGGTCGTTCATAGGATACACGTAGCGTAGGTACGTGGGCCAAGGGTTCTAGACCCAAGGCCGTTTGCATAGCTAGGAAGTGTGGAACATTTGAAGGCATTGGATGCGATGCGGGGTAAACAGTATTGGCTGTTAGGAGTGCACGTCACCCTAGACATAGTTGAAAGAGACTGGGCGATGGTGACTGCGCACCCCTCTATATAGTTTTAGGGCAGAGGGCTAGAGCCCTGCTGTGTTGTATATATAGGGGCGTGATGATACGGGGTTACAAAGTATAGTATCATCACACGCACCAGACACCAAGCGAAGTCCCCTGTAGTAAAAATATCTTTTGTTACAAAGAATAAATTGGCTGCTTTATACCTCAAGGAGTTATATTGCTAAAACCCCTCTATTAGTACAATTGCAATTCTTGGTGATAAAAGACTTCATACACCATGGACCAACGTCTATCGTCGATAACGCCTCTGAACGCCCCCCGTAACAGTTACAGAGTCGTTTCTGGCTCAACGCCATCCAGAGTCGTCTTCCGATGGACGGCTTCCAGAGTCGTCTTTCATTCAATCATCGCCTGAATGACATTCCGCTGAACGGCATTCAGAGTCGTCTCCCGCTCGACGTCTTCCAGAGTCGTCTCTCGCTCGACCGCATTTGGAGTCATCCCACAATGTACCGCATCCACACTCATAGGCTCACATTTTAATTTGACACTTGAGATGTTACCACAGGCGGTATCTAATAGCGTTGCTAGACGCAGAGTACATCACCAAAAAATCAAGTTCCGCTTGGCCGTTGCATCGTGCAACCAAGCCGCTCGCTACGCTCAGCCCCGCTCAGCTGCACTCAGGGGCGCTTGGAGATCTGGCTTGTGAACTAGCAAGCTCGGGACCGCTTGGAAACCTGGCTGGTGAACCGGCGCAGTCAGCTTACTGAGCGCGGCCTGGAGCAGATCGCGCTCAACTTTGAAACCCGTGACGGTCTTTGATGGACGGCTTCCAGAGTTGCATTCCATTCCAGAGTCGTCACCTGAGGGGCTTTCCAATGGACGGCATCCAAACTGGTCTCTGAGTTGCGGTTTTGGATCTTGCGATGGTTTACAGATTCTTTGATTCAATACAACTTGATTGCTTATTCAGCGGTTTTAATAGGCTATTTGAACAATATACAGAGACGGATTCTACGCATTGGTACTTAGCCGGACGGATCTTAAACGATTCGCCTTATTCTATCGAAAGCTGCTTAGTCGTAGATCGTCGGATGTTGAAGGAGTCGGGCTTTTCTTATGAAAAGCTGCTTAGTCGTAGCAATCTTTCGGATGTTGAAGGATTTGGCCTATTCCATGGATTGCTGCTTGGTCGCCAGATCTTAAAGGATTCGTTCTTTTCTTTTGTAAAGTTGCTGTTGATTGCAATCGTGCTAGGGATCGTTATTATAAACGTTCGAATTTGCGGTGTTTGATTTTATCCAGGTCTAGAACTGCAAAGATCTATAATAAAACAGTAATCTGAGGGTGTTGAACTCACCTTCGAAAGCTTTAGACATGATGCTTAAGCGCTGTTACTGTAAGGACAAACATTGCGAAAACTGACATATGCTCACAAATACACTGATTTAGCTGCAAACTACGCAGTAAACCAGTTCTGTGCGGCGAGTTCCGTGACACTGAACATGATTCGGCGGCGTTTTTGGCGTTGCTTTGACCCCATTGCAGGGGTTCCACTGACCTGAAATGAGCTGAGAAAATGGCGGTGAAGTCTCTGCACGCTAATACTTACCCCGCCTGATGCATCTGCCCCTCGAGTATTAAATAGTGGTTCCATGCCCCAGCTGCTTTGTTGGTTCTTTTTCACTCTAAGTTGGAAGATCTACCAAAGTGAACAGCACAAATGCCAAACTGCACACCAGCAATTATCAACGCAATTGCGCCCAACATCTTGCCGTCAAACCTCTGTATTCTTTGCTTAAGCTACCTTATCATGCCCATATATACTGACCATGAATGCAGGTCATACTGCTGGCAATCGAGGAATCCTACGACCAAGCAGCTTTCCATAAGAGAAAAGGCCGAATGCTTTAAGATCTGGCGACAAAGCAGCAATCTGGCGACAAAGCCGCAATCTGGCGACAAAGCAGCAATCTGGCGACAAAGCAGCAATCCGGCGACAAAGCAGCAATCCGGCGACAAAGCAGCAATCCGGCGACAAAGCAGCAATCCGGCGACAAAGCAGCAATCCGGCGACAAAGCAGCAATCCGGCGACAAAGCAGCAATCCGGCGACAAAGCAGCAATCCGGCGACAAAGCAGCAATCCGGCGACAAAGCAGCAATCCGGCGACAAAGTAGCAATCCATAGAATAGGCTGAATCCTATGAGTTCTGACGATTGCTACGACGAAGGAGCGTCTTATAAGAAAATGCCGAATACTTTAGTATTCCACAACTAAGCAGCGTTCTATAGAATAGTCCAAATCCTATACCATCCGTCGAATCCTTGAATTACCGGCTAATCCTATGTCTAAGCAGCGAATTCATAGGAAAAGGCCGAATTCTATACGATTTGACGATTGACGACCAAGCACTTTTCCATAAGAAAAGGTCGAATCCTGTAAGAACCAACGATCTACGACCAAGCAGCAATACATAGAAAAGGCCGAATTCTTCAAGATCTGTCGAATTCTTTAAGATCTGTCGAATTCTTAGATTATCGGCTAATCCAACGACCAAGCAGCCTTTCACAAGAAAAGGCCGAATCCTATAAGATCCCACAACCAAGCAGCGGTCCATAGAAAATGCCGAATGTTATACAACCTGACGATTGCTACGGCTAAGCAGGGAATCCAAATGAAAAGGCTAAATCTTTCAAGTTCGTACGCTCTACGACCAAGCAGCTTTCCATAAGAAAAGATCGAATCATTTAAGATCCAACAATCTTGTCGAATCCTTTAAGATCTGTTGAATCCTTCAAGATCTGTTGAATCCTTTAAGATTTGTTGAATCCTTAGATTATTGGCTGATCCGACGACCAAGTAGCTTTCCATCAGGAAAACATTTTGCCGTATTTAAGATTGGCCTCCTTAGATACGGCCCGTTTTACTTTCAATGCCGCCTGGGTCGCCTGTGTCGCCAGGGTCATATGTACGGGTGCAACCGTTGCCAGGATCTAATATAAGTGTGCAACGGTTGCGACGCCTGAGCGGCGGTTGCCACACACCACATGTCGCAACGTAGTGTTGCCACACAACACGCGTCGTACTGTGAATACCACCAGTTTTACGGTGTTGTATACCCGTAATCTAGTGTTTTTGTCTGACATACGGCCCATCGCGAAATGAACCGTCTTCCGGTGATATCATGCTAACATTGTGAGATGTACCGTCTTCGGGTGATAGTCAAGCCAAACACGGTGAATTCTATCTACTCATGTTTACGGTAGGTAGTATTATAAAATCTCGCTTGGAGCTTTGTTTATTACTAGGTCACCGAATTGATGTATTGCCATATCACAAAGCGTGCGCATCTCACGGGAAAACGGTGAATTTCCCAGGAAAAACGTTTCATTTCACAGTAAACTAGCTATTTTCAAGATATACCCGGTTCCACGTCTCGAGATCAATGTGGCTATTGACAACCCATGTAGTCTTGGAATCTTGTATAAGATGCGCGGCGCCGTAGATCAAGGACGCCTCAATTACCGTGATTTTCCCGGTCTCCGGTGTTTGCACACGTGTCATCGAGGTGTCTTCATCTGGTTTACCTGCATTCCCTGGTGTGGTCATCTCTACTAACGCAAGCGAATGGTCATCCTTTGATGGTACATCAGCAAAAAACCCGGTCGCGCTCAGCACTGTGAGCGCACTGAGCGCACTGAGCGCAACCCACCACGCATCGAGCTCGCGCGGTGATTTGGATTTTCGGTCCGCTCAACGGCAACCAGAGTCGCGTCTACAGGGTGGACAAGCCTGCTGACCATTGATCTGAAGCTGCATACTTAAGTGCAGTGGCAGCGGCAGTAGCGCCAGTGGATTTTGTAGCGTAAATCATTTGTAATTCAATGGAATTGCATTGTAAATTCATTGGTAATTCATTGGAGATGATACCCTCATCGTGCTGATTCATTGAAAAGTTAATGGAATAGCATTGGAAAAGCATTGGTAATGAGACGTGGCACTTAAGTCGCATTAACAATGCTTTCTTAACATACTTTTTTTTGTGTGTGACAAACGTCCCTTTTCCAGGGGTGGTAAAGTCTAGTAACTTACCAATATCGACAATATTTTTCTGGTATAAACCCTAGCAACTTATCTTGCACACACCTATGTGGTAAGCCATGTACAACATGACTAGTCTACTATCTTACCGCGTAATCGCCAAAAAATACTTATGTATAAGCGGTAACAGCAGTTACAAAATGTCCTGCACGGGCCCTCTGTCACAATACATGCTAAATTTCACTCAATATGTCTCCTTAAGGACGCGCTAAACCGAGAAACTGCGTTGGCAATAAGTCGTGCAGCCTCCCTTGACGATTTATATAAAAAATACTGAAAACCAACACTATTACCAGCAATACAGCCACTGTATTGATCTCAACAGTATTTTCAGCTAGGGAATACTATCTATATCTTCTATACCTTTCTACCAACTTTGAGAGCAGAATTTAGAGAGCAGGGGCAGCAGTATGACTTTGGAGCAGGGCTGTTTTTTTTTGATACTCCCAGTGCCAACTGGCCTACTAAACAAACTGGAACATCTCTACCTGTAAACCAAGGGTGCATAACTTACCCTCGTACCCCAGAACACCGACGAGCGGCACGCACAGGTTATTACGGCTGAACAGAATACCTAGATACCTGATAATTACTATACAAGACACATGCGATATATATATCCGATTGCATTGAGTAGTTCCACTCGATCAAGTTACCTCGGCATGATGTAAGATTATCGAAGGCGTTCGGTAAATCACAGCTTTAGATCAATAACTCGGTAATTTATCGTGAAAAAATATAGAGATATTTTGTACCACAGGGCTAGGGTTATGTGATTCTATCTAACGGAGAAGCATGAATAATCACTTCTCTACCTTTAGTGCAGTGTCAATTCCCATGACTAAAATCCGCGATCTGCTAGCTTCTCTGGAAAATGATCGCGTCAGAACAACAGTGTTATGTAAATGAAATAAAGTATACCTATAATTGCACAGTAAAAAGCGACGGCGTTGAACCTGCCACAACATTATTATCTGATGGAAGATGAGTGTCATGTACACCAACTTGCGCTCTTTTCCAAGTGCATTCGATGCGAAATATTGGATCCGATTGTACCAATTGATAGTGTCTAAATGATTGACGCCTAAAAGTGTTCCCTCGTAAGTACCCCATTGACTTGAATTCACAGAAACCAGCCCTTAAGATGGTTAGTGTGTAATCGATATAATATGTGATGAGTTTAGTCTACCGTCATTCGGCCCTTCTTTTCTTTGAATAATCGCATGTGGATATCTGAACGCAGACATAAATGACGGTTGTGTGCTTGCTCCATATGAAAAATACCTGATGGTTATATTTCAACCTAGTGAACTAATTTTGAACAGGATGTGATACCTACTGTACATCTTGAACATCTCGAACTTGTTCATTGAATGTCTCTCTCATGTACTCGGTCCTTAATTGTTGAAAAGCGTCGGTATCTACACTTGCTGACTTCAGGATGCGATATATCCATGGCAGACTACGCGCTAAAATTTGTGTGAGCAAATCAAGAAGCAAGGTGGACTGGGTGGACTAACGGCCGATCAAATCAAAACAATAATCCGCAAATGATGAGCCTTTTATTTATTCCATAAGCAAGAGAATTTTGTAAGAATTCAATGCGTATACCATGATGTGGGGTTGCCACAGTGGTTAAAGACATAACCTATCACTAGGATAAGCAACCCATCAATTAAGGAGTGAGCCTGAAGAATGCCTTGAATTCTGCTGGCTTAAGTTTGCTTATCATATATCGTGCGTCGATACCCCTTGCATGACACAAAGTCAGTTACAACTGGCATTGCTCACTGTGACAATATTTACCCCTAAATATATAGTCTCATATGAGATCAAATTGAACGACATTTGATGACAGCTAGTATCACAGTATAAATTCAAAGCATACGCAAGTATGACTTACCATGCTGTGTCTGGTATGTATATTAGTCATGGGATTTCCAAATCACTGCTATGTAGATTAAGCATTCAGAAACTCACCCTATCAAATTTACACATTGCCCTTTAGCTGCTTTACGGATAACCATGGCCAATGCTTTGGCGCGGGTTTCAATGGACGCAGATGGGGGTACTAGAAAATATGTGAGTGCCATTCATTACCAGATAGCTTCAGTACGGATATACCACTTGCCACGATGACTTTCACACCACGAGTAGTCAATGCATCAACAATACCTCGCCAATATTCAAGACCTGGGAGTAACTCCCCAGCCCACCGTATCTTATCGAATCCAAGTAACCCATGGCACTAAATTTTTGAACTAAATCAGCACACATAAATTCATTGACTATGAATTTCTAACCAGAACGATCGGATAGCGTGGAACACCT
The DNA here is from genome assembly GCA_024516215.1 of Geopyxis carbonaria. Taxonomy (NCBI): domain Eukaryota; kingdom Fungi; phylum Ascomycota; class Pezizomycetes; order Pezizales; family Tarzettaceae; genus Geopyxis; species Geopyxis carbonaria. The sequence continues at coordinate 764,892 of JAJJXG010000022.1, read as the reverse complement.
AGACTTAACCCTGAGAAATGTACATAAAATGTAAGCGACGGTCTCACGATAAATCTCACGCAACATTGCAAACTCGTCATATATTTCTCGGATTACAGGTTGTATTCGGCTATCCCTATTTTTGGAAATTGCAGCGACTCTATTAGATCCCCATTTCTTGTAGGGTTTTGGCAGAAAATTTCGGGAGTTTCTTGATGCAGCATGATTCATCACGACTTGGTGAATGCGCATGAAAATGAGATACGGGTCAGTGTGATACACAGAGAATCAGGTAATTGATAACTTGATTGGAATATATATTAGTATGCAGGGGAACGATCACCACAATTTAACGGTCTGAGTTACCCCGCTAAGTACGAAATAGTTGACACTAGAAGCGGAACACCTACATACAGGTTGCAGTACTAGTTCTATTCCCCACGGGTCGGGGCTGCCCCGTGACCGCGCTTTTAAATCGTTGTTATTGGAGTACTTCCCGTAGCCGTGCCCAGGCGACTGTCGCTCTGGGGTGCTTAGGTGAGGAGCCTGCGACGACACCTAAGCGACGACAGTCGCCTGGGCACGGCTATGGCTGAGGCTCCCTCAGACTCAGAAGTTTTGAATTTCCATCTGAGATTCCACCACAACCACAAAGAAAGTTTTTAAAAGACATCAACAGACTGATAGTTGACTGTTGAATCTATTATGCTAGTGAATCATTTTTTTTTTGAAAAATAACATTCTGCGGAAGCGATGCCCCAGAATCTGATATCTGATTTTCTAAAGGAATTCATCTACCTGGCAATAATGCTTCCAGTAGGCCTGGGAGGTATGTTTTTGCTTCCACCTGGGAGGCTCACAGGTCACTACCAGCGCCAGAGGGTGCCTGCGCTGCAGAAATACCACATTTGTAGATATCTTGACAAAAAATCACATGCTGGTGGACAGAATCCAGAAGGGTACTATGTGTTCCACTACATGGCAGGGAAGCCTGCTGGCAAAGTACGCTGCACCCGGATGACTTGCTTAGGGTGTATCTTTGGGGGTGGCCCTATGCTCCTATGCAATAATTTTTGTTTTCTGCAATTTCATTTCTGTAGCTGCGAGTATGCTTTAAATAGTACATACATCTTTCGAACATGCTTTGTAACCGACTGTTGTGGGCTTCCTTATAACGCTTCTTGGCGCAGTGATCTCCTGTTGTCACATATTCTTGGCATAGTAAACTTCTTCGGCGTCGGGAGCTTCCTGAATAGCTTCTTCACAAAACATCTCAGGGTTGAATTCCTCAGCGTCGGGAGCGAGTCTCGGCGTTGCAAACGGGTCTTGGCGTGCGATATTTCGAACAGAGTAGATAGGGAGCAAGTCTGGTAGACATCATGACTGTACTCTATTTTTGCGAAATAGGGAGAGACAAGGTGACGTTGCATTTTGATAGAGCGTTGTAGATGCTAGCTTCCATTATAGGGCTCTAGTTGCTACTCCAAAATGTGGTTGCCCACCCGCCGCGCTATGTTGTGTCTGAAGTTTTTCAACTTTATAAGGGATCAACTTTTTGCACCTTGGAGTTTTCAAACATATAGTTCTTTTAGCAGCAACGTGTAGCAAGAAACACTTGTAAAACTTTTGTTCTAGATTTATGACTAGATGATAATTCCTAGGGTGAGACATACAAGGGTTATTGTAGGTGGCGTGAAATGGCTTTCGTTCAGATGCAACTCTCATGGAGCAGTAGATAAACCCAGTATATATAGGTACTATTTCCATGGGTTTAATCAATAATAGTGTCGTAATATACAGTAACAATAAATTATTTTAATTATCCTTCAACGACTGGGATACAGTTGGGATAGTAGCGCTATCTATGACAGCTCTGTCTTGTAAGCTTCCATTCACCAGAAAGATATTGCCATCCGCTTCCACACTCTTCACTTGAAAACGTAATTGTCCGCCCACTCTGTCTCCATTTGAAGTAACCCAGCATCCGTGCGCAGAGTTTCCTTGTAGTTCCATTTCATCCGGCTGCAATAAACTTTCTGAGGACACACCACCATTGTACTGCCAATCATTTGGTATCTCGGCCACTGGTATGCTCACGTTCCACATATTTTCTACTAGAAGTCCGATGTGAGATGCGCTTTGTAGATTGACCCATCCCTGTAAAACCATTCCTTTTCGTGGGCGCCATACTAGCATGTCTACTGTTGTCCATACATGCGCATATGGACTCTCGGATATTATCTTGGCTGTGTGTGTTTCGAAACGTATATTATCGTATGCAATAACCACTCCATCAACAGGCTCAAAAAAACGCATTAGGAGCGGTTCTAGGTGATGTTTTTCCACACCATATATGGGGGACAGCGATCGCAAATGGGCAGCTTGCTCGGACGACAGCCCGGAAGAAGACTGAAGAAGATGTTTGAATGTCTTTTCGGGGTAGAAGGAATATTTTGGCGGGAGTGCAAGATAAAGAGAGGCAGTTTTGAAGTAGTATGGTGAGTTTGTCAGGGACTCGTCGTTTTTCCGTGTCTTTTTCGTGATTGTATTCATGCGACAGTCTTCGTCCTCAATATCTGTTGGAGAGACATGGCGCTTGCGCTTTTTATCTTTTCGGTCAGTGGGGTTTTCGGACTTATGTTTACTTCGATGTTTAGACTTCTTTGGTTTTCGAAGTAGAGTAGGGTCCATGATTGAGCGACTGGTGAGATAGTATGTGGGAAAAAAATGGTTATTACATTGCGTCACGTGGCTCTGCAGCAGATCAATCTAACTACTTATGTAATTAGTCCACCCGGGTCGCTAAGCTACATGTTCGTGAAAACCGGGTATCAGCCAAGGGATCTCATAGACACCGCGCACACGTGAAGTTAACACGCAAAACGCCACACATCTGTTGCCTTCCTCAACCTGCTCGAATATCTGCAGCTTTCGTCCAAATGGCTCCCAAATCTCGTACGGCAATTTCCTCTCGCCAACAGCCTGGATTCTTATCGGCGGCATATCAAGAACTTCGCTCACCCGATAATTCCACTCTTGTCAAAAGTGTTGCCATCTTTGCGGTTAGTTCATGCACAGTGTTGCTTCTGTTGATCCTCTAACATATAATAGGTTGCTGTGACTTTTCTCCAGTCATCTTGGAGTGAATATCTAGTACCAACGTATGATCATTCTACTTGCTTGTCCGAAAAGACTAGTCTACTGACGTCACATGATGCACAGTTTTTAGATGCGTGACGCAGTGCATGGTTGGCATATACCACCCTCAACATCATCGGAAAAGAGGCATTGGTCGTGTAAATATTAAAAAGCTACTTCCGTGATGGTTCAAAATTCGATGGATTAAATACCAAAGAGCAACAATATTGTGGCAGCAAATTAGATGAATGCAATCTGCAAATCCGTGATGGGACCTGGTGTGATTGCAACCTCTTTGTTGCAACTAAACATCTTTATTATCAAAGAATATTCAAAAGCCGTAGATCCCACGGTGGAGAGTCTCGTCATAACTGAATTCTCCATAAGTGGGGCTAATATGTGAAACGGCACCACATGTAGTGTAGTCCTCCACTTGGTATAAGTTGATTCCCGTCCATGCAATCGTCAAGCCCGTATATAAGATGAAGTGATTTTATGAAGTGAAAATAGCACATCGAGCAAAAAACAACACACCGTGAGAAACTATTTCCTCACTAGTTTGGGGTTGTGGATCTCTCAGTCCGCTCTGAGTTTGCTTCTATACCACACAACGAATGAAGATACCTTATTAAGTGGTCCCAGTAGCGTCTCTGACTTATTATGTACATATGAACTGAAGGAGGATTTGGAAGTTTACGGAGTACGTTTCACTAGATGGAGCATAACTTGTGATTGTAACTACTGTAACTGGACTTGTGTGTTAAAGATCAGGTGGATCACGCATGATCTTAATAAGTAAGTACGGTGGTCAGTACTTAACTTGAGTCTCAACTCATGAGATAAGCTTTGGGCTGACTACTTACTCTACATATGCGGCAGCAGGGACTAGTGCTGCTAACACCGGCCAATTGCCATGCAAGCGCGCAAGCTTCAAGTATTAGTCAGTCAAATATGTTTCGTTTTCATTACATAATTAACTTGTAAAAAAAAAGTTCTCTGCAACACTGATATTACCGTAGTAAATAATCACACCACTGACACGCTCATGATGTAAGGAGAGATTCAGCTTCGCTTCAATCGTACTAAAGAGATATTATAGGTCCTCACGCATCTTTGTGAAAGGATTGCCACATAACATCTCTGAAGGACAATTTAAATCACACTTCAATCAGTTTGCTCCCACAACGGATGTTAGGTTAATACCACATCGTCGACTCGGATACATTGGCTATAGTTCTGAGGCAGATGCTGCAGCTGCTGTCAAATACTTCAATAAGTCCTACATACAAACATCCAAAATTGGAGTCGAACTTGCAAATCCCGTAAGTAAGGACGATTTGCTTGTTGTATTATTTTGATTCTAAGTCTTCCAGATTGGTGATACGTCGGAATTCGCAAAACAGAAACATCCTAAAACTGAGTATCACCCATCACTAAATAATACTGATTCTGCAACGACCTCACCATGTAAGAGAAAAATGGACGTCGTGGAACAAGACGACGAACCACCAAAGAAAAAGCTGAACGATTTTCTCCGGACCATGGCATCGACTTCAAAATCAAAAACCTGGGCTAACGAAGAGAGTGTTTTACAACCCGCCGACAATATTGCCTCTGACAGCGTTAGTATTGGTAACTCAAAACTGTTGCTGCATCCTGAACTGCCGGAACAGCCATCAGCATCGGAAGAACATACTTATGTTGCACCAACGCCGCAAGTAGAAAATAATTACTCGGCGCTTCATTTATCTGAAACAGATTGGCTTCGATCAAAAACAAGCCGTGTTTTGGATTTAGCTAATGAACAATCAGTTCACACAGCAGAACAATTTCAGCCAACTGCTGTCCATCCCACAGACCATAGCTCTATAAATGAAGGAAACCCTAAAAGCCCGGAACTAAATCATGTCTCCGTTGAACTTGCCAAACAAGGCTTACCAGATAACACTCGCACCGGACGGCTGTTTGTCCGTAATCTGTCTTATTCAGTAACTGAAGATGATTTACGTGCTCACTTTGGAGCCTTCGGAAAGCTCGAAGAGGTAAACCCACACTCTCTTGAAGTTATCGGTGATTTTTTCGTTTGGCGGGGTCATTTTTTGTACCTATCACCGCCGCAGGAGCATGTCTTCTTTGATCTTACGTACTGTTTACTAATCTTCACGATAAAAGGTTCATTTACCAATAGATAAAAAATCACATAGTAGTAAGGGGTTTGCCTATGTAATGTTTACAGAACCAGAAAATGCCGCCCGGGCTTTGAAAGAACGTGACCGCCACGATTTCCAAGGCCGATTATTACACATAATTCCAGCAGCTCCTAAAAGAGAAAGCAAGCTTGATGAATTTACGATAGCAAAACTTCCTCTGAAAAAACAGCGCGAGCTGAAGCGGAAAGCCGGTGCTACATCAACGCAGTTTAGTTGGAATACAATGTATATGAATGTATATGTAAAATGGGGATCTTGATGACTATCGCTAATAGATATTAGGCTGATGCAGTAGTATCATCGATTGCAAGTAGCTTGGGTGTCAATAAAGCCGATTTTCTGGATCCAACGTCTGCAGACGCTGCTGTACGGCAGGCTCATGCAGAGACACATATTATACAAGAAACCAAGGCATTTTTCCAACAGAACGGGGTGGTTTTGGATGCCTTTAAAACTCACGAAAAAGATGATCGCATTATATTCCTCAAAAATTTTCCTTATGGCACTACATCAGAAGAATTACGTAATCTTCTAATGGAATACGGGGAATTATCTCGATTTCTCTTTCCTCCGGCGGGAACAATAGCCATAGCAGAATATAAGCTAGCAACCGAGGCAAGGGTTGCGTTTTCTGGCTTAGCGTACCGCAGGTTTAAGGGTGGCATCTTGTTGCTTGAAAAGGGCCCAAAAGATTTGTTCTTAGCTACAAGCAAAACTGTGCCTGTTGGTGCTACAACTGTCACAGCAGATACCGACAATGAAAAACTGTCGGAAGATAGTTCTCCAAATGCGACTACAATATATATTCGCAATCTGAACTTTAGAACTACAACAGAAGTACTAGCAACTGCGCTTGGATCATTAGAAGGTTTCTTGTGGTGCCGTGTTAAGACGAAAACACACAGCAAAGACTCTACTAAATCCCTGTCGATGGGGTTTGGGTTCGCTGGTTTTAGTAATGCACTCTACGCTCAAAAGGCTGTATCTACAATGGATGGGCGATTATTGGAGGACCACAGATTATCAGTGAAAATTGCCCATCACGGCGCTGAACATAAATCTGAAGCAGTAACAAAAGATAACAAACCTCAACACAGGAAAATTATCATCAAAAATTTGCCATTCGAAGCTACTAAAAAAGATATATTCTCTTTGTTTAGGTATCTATCACTATTCAGTATCGGTATAGAAGTGCTAACTTTGTAGCTTTTACGGGACACTTCGAACAGTTCGAATGCCCAAGAAACTCGGTAATCGCACACGGGGGTTTGCATTTGCTGAATTTGTTACAGCACAAGAAGCGTCAAATGCTATGCAAGCTCTCCGAGATACACATTTACTTGGCAGGCGGCTCGTATTAGATTATGCTACTGAGGCGACTGGAAACGCCGAAGAAGAGATTGAGCGAATGAGTACAAAGGTGTCTCAACAGACTGACATTGTAGCGTTGGCAAAATTGAAGGCCAACCGCAAGCACATGAATAATATAGACGACATGAATGTCGATGATGGCTTTGAGTAAACGTTTCTCTTGAAGTCTTGTCAAGCCATTGTCCCTAGTTATTGATTTACAAGGTAAAAGGTGTGTGAGGTTGGGGCCGGAGTTGCGAATTTACACCAAAAACACTAATTTTTACACCATGAAATCAAAACATAAAATGGAATATAAAAGTACAATATAATAATAAAATCTTCACAATTGTTTACATAGTACACATAAGTGATAACTTAAATACCAATTTTGTATAAATGTTCTAATACAGGACAAAATATCCAGATGGGATCTTCCATAAAAATGGCATGATTGTTCTAGTTTACAAGAACTTCCATTGATGATCTCCAGATGATCTTTTAGCTTTTACAGAAATTTTATAAGCAATGATAAAACCCATACATAGCTATTCCCCATGAATCACAGAAATGAAATATCTCAACGCGATCACAGAGTGTTGGCATTTTAGAAGAATTTCTTGGTTGTACTCGTAGTAATGATACGACACTGTCGTGACGGACGTGTTCAAAACTTCAGAAGCGGAGTGGTAATGGATTGCATCACTTTAAATGGTGATAGTGGTGCCAGGACATTTTCCGGTACCACAAGCCTATGACGAGTTTAAAGGATTGCATAGATAAACCCCTGTATCTATATAAGGCTGATCGATGAACCAATTGCAAAGGGATTGATCCGATTTACAGAAAAAACGGTAAGTTTTCGAGTAAGTTACGGATACATACCCGTGGTGGAGTCGGTTGCACCACAGGGGTATGAAACCGCCTAGGAGGTGTACCGGTTCATGTGTCAACAACCTGGCACGCATTATAATAGCACAGGCCAGGTGGTGAGAATGAAACCTCGATACCTATAATCTCATCTCGGCTTGCTTTTTATAATCCAGTACCCATTGTAACTATGTCCGCACTGCTGTCTTTTATAGGATGGTCCTTTCTCCCTTCTGTACGTGTCCCCGGTATTGATGTAAACTTGCTAACAAGATGTAGATGGTGACCGGCTGGGTCCTCACTATTTGGTATCGTGTCATTACTCGCGCTGGCGACCAAGTACCTCAGCGAGGTAGCTCACGTTACAGCCGTGATTATAAGTTTGTTCATATACTCGTTGTCTGCGCCTATCTACTCTACACTATCTACGAAGCATATTACAGTTTGCAGCGTATTACGAACTTTTACGAGCTTCTATCCGTACCAATATCAGTCAACGAAAAAGCCTTACGATCTCGTTTCCGCCGTCTGACTGTGGTATTCCATCCCGACAAAGCCGGTAGTGATGGGGCAGACTATTTTGTGGTCCTTAAACAGGCATACGATGTTCTTAGTGAATCTACAAAACGTGTTGCTTACGACCGGTTTGGTCCAGAGATAATGGATTGGAAAAATAGCGCAACATTATACGACTATATGGTACACGGTGGAACTCAACTACTTCCGTGGTATGCAGGTGGATTCTTATTTTTAACAATTTTGACTGCGTTGGGAAAATTTGAATACGGACGCTATGTGAGTCCATTTGAACCAAAGATTTTAGAACACCGTCTAATAATTCTGTGTGCTTTTTGTAGTGGCGTTTCTTTACCTTTTTCGCCCTATTAATTGTTGAAATTACTGTGATCACTCGACCATATACATTGTTTACTTGGCTACCTCTGCCAAAAACACTCCTGCCATTTGAGCAGTTGATATTGGCCCGAAAGGTGGTGCTTACATCTTTTATAGCATTTTCTCAACTGGGCCCCATGTTGCGTACAGACCATTCGAGAATTGCAGATTCTCCGGATGTCCTTCAAAATAAACTTGAAATCATATTTCAGGCTGCTGGGTTCACAGACAATGAGGCAAACAAAGCTCTTGTCCAAGAATACATGCCATTTGATCAGGATAAAAATACACTCAAGTATGTAGAGACAAAGATGGGAGAGTGGATGCTTGAGCAGGCAGTGCGAAATGATCCGGAAGTTCGAGATGCGATAGGGAAAGCAATAGCCCGGAAACGATTTGATGTGCCACTATGAGCATCGGGAATAAATTAGTGATTATTGGTGATGCGGTTAATAGAGCCAATAGTACACTAACACCATAAATTTTGTGATGAGTATTAGGTATTAATGGCTATTACGAGATTTATAAACGTGACTGAAAAGAAATAATTCAAGCATTTTGAAATACCAGTACGTCCGCTTGCTGCAAACAACAATATAAAGAATAAAGTTTTATAAGAAAATCTAGGGTGTGCTCATTGCAAAATTATCAGCTTTATGTATTTCCGCTGAACCTTCGTTTCTTTTTGGAAACTTGTGTTGTATCGTCATTATTTTGTTTCTGCAAGTTCATTAGTTAGCCGGGGGTTTCAACCAGACTCCAACCAGCATTTACATACGCTTTTTGTCGACCTTTGCCTTTTAGAATTAGTTTCATTTACACTGCAGATTGAGGGTTTTAAATTTTCCAGTTCTCCTATGGGCGCTTTGTCGTTTCTCGGACGAGGTTCATCTTCAACAAGTACCGGCCACAGTGATTTCTTCTTTTCAACTTTCCCAGATATCAGCTCCGGGTTATCCGATGTTTTTTGTGCGATTTTGTTCCACATATCCACAAGATCGAGGGCCTTCCTCCACTCTTGTTCTAAGATATCATTCCTGTTTTTCAATTGAATAATTTCATCTTCCCTATCTGCTAGTTCCTCTAAAGGAACATAGTCTGGTTGATTGAGCATGTCCCGCAAAGACTGCATGATTTCGTTCAACTCCAACCCTATGCTACTATAGTCTGATGGGACGACCATAACTGGGTTCAAAGGATCATCGATTCCTTGTTCATCTTCCAGAATGTTTGGATTGTGCGGAAGTCCTTGCATTGCTTTCAATTCGGAGGTACAGTTCCTGAGGAGTGTTAAAAGATTGTCGTTCTCGTCGGCAAGATTTTGGGAAAGTGATGTTAGAAAATCACTTGTATCGTTGGATAGTGTCGGAGAGTCTAGGGTTTTCTCGGATTGGTCTCTGTGTGAAGAATGTGCCCCGGAGATTACGATAGAAGGAACAGCAGTCCTACTGCCCCTTCGAGCATCAATTATTCGTTCTTTCATAGTTTTGATTGTATTATCACGTTTCCGCAAGTCGTTTGCATGTTGTAATCTGACTTGCGCCAATGTTGTTTTAAGACGGCTGGCTTCATCTTTGAGTAGCTTTGACGTAGATTCATGTGTGCGTAGAGTACTATTAAAAGTTCGCGATTGGGCTTCGAGTAAAGAATTCTTCCGTTCAAGTTCAGCGATCTTTAACTTGAGTTTTTCCTAAGTCATACATTAGCATCACAAATGGCGCAGGAACTGTGATGCAATGCACCGTTGCGGAATTGTTTTTAGCCTCGTTGCTTCTAAGTGTTCTGATAGTGAACGCTAAGCTTTCTCGTTGTTCTGCATCTTTCTTCTCAAAATATCAATATACGAAGGCTATGTTGAACAATTTGGTAAGGCACATCTCCTCTGTTCACCAAATCATGCACAAGGTTGATGATGCGAACAGCGGTTCCATCTTGACTTGGTTTTGAAAAATCTATCGGCGAGTCCCGCAACAGCCCACGGCCAGCCAACATGTTGTTGACATAATTGGATGCAGATTTTAGGTCTCGGGAATCCATGGGAGCGTCGCTGAAAATGTGCAGTGACAGAATGCCACGGAGTAGCCTCGTGTCCGAATACTGTGTCAGGTAACTTAACCATGTCCGCGAAGACCTATTTAGCGTGCATGAGCGCGCCTCTAAAAATACAGATATCTTGGCACGTCCCTTTGTTTTTGTGGGGATACCCTGCGGTAGGGAGTGTGATCCCCGTGCCTGGTTGTCACAGCAACGGCCAAGCTATTTTTTAATCGGCGGAAGTTAATGCGCTAAGGTGCGCCGACTTGTCAGAAGCCGGTCTCTGTCTTTGTTACATACTTATATGTAAATCCACTAAACCATGAACAATTATGGGCTTAAGTGTACTCTACAAAACACACTGACAAGAAAAGTGCACGGCTGGTATTAATCAGTGCTTACTGAGCGAGTGATAACAAAAGCCCACAACGAGCCGTGGTCACAAATACACAGATGGTACAAACTGGTGTTGCGCCTCAGACATCATTATGATTCATGATGCAACTCCATGGGTCACAGACGATCACTCACATGGGAGGTAAGCTCCACCAGTCAGGATGCCCAAACTAAACTAAGCTTTCAAAACCGCTAACCTGGAAAAGAATTGCAACCAATCTGCAGCAACCGAGCGTGTAGGGATAAAAGGTACTCTTGGCCCAGATAGTCACTGCTCTAATATTTGAAAATGCTAACTAAGTTTGAAAATGAATAAGTGGCACTATTTGAGGCCTTTCTAGAGATGGCCTTGTCTGAGGTGTCCTGTATTGTACAGGCGTCTCTTGGCGATTTAGGTAACAATTCTAACTTTCCTGGATTAATTCAGAAAATAACTCCTTCTAACGCCGGTATAACAAATCTGACGGTGGATATGACTGAGATGGTTCGTGTATGCAAACACATGGCTGGCTGTATGGTTTAGCGAGGGCGTGTAGTTTGTACAGCTAGCAGCAGAAACTTGCGCTGTTGATATTGCATCAAATTTGATTTTCACGAGTCTACGAGATGCTGCAGGAAGCATGTTAGCTATACGTTTCACTGAGATCTATAGGTTTAGTTTTACTCACCGACCATTCCGGGATTTCTCGGAGCTTGGCATTCATAAATTTCTCCAACTTGTTTGCGTTCTTCCAATATGAGGTTGTTTCATTATTGTACCGACGGCAATTGTTGAAAATCAATCGTGAGTCCTTCACAAAATCCTCAGGGGTAGCATATACATCTTCTTCCAATCTTTTTTCCATTGTCTCAAGGTCCATTGGTTCTGTAATAACGTTATAATAGTCAGGAACTTCTTCCGCATTTACAGGTTTTTGAAAAGGCCACGCTGATTGATGATTTAACATTTCATTGAGTAGGTGTAATAGTTGAGAGTAGTGAGGGCCATGCTTAGGTTGACGGGCCAATTCATCCATTTCTGGTGACCACCCTGCATCCCCTGGATGTTGTGAGTTTTGTGTCAAGGTATGGCAATGGAAACCCACTAATTGCAGCGATTGATGACGGATCAATCTTACAGGGTCCATTTCTGAACGCTTTCGGCGGTGGATGTTGTATATGTGATTTAGAGTTAGCCCGAATCTTCATGTTAACGCCTTCTTTTTGCTTGGCCAACATGCGAGATGCTTCAAGATATCTTATCCTTGGGATCATAGAGCATTGCATTATTGTTCCACCTTCGTAGTCCTTGATGTAGCCCATCCATTTCTGCCTGTCCAGGGTAATTTCCTTAGTAAATCCCTGCTTCTTGAAATATCCAATAGCATAGTTGTCGGCATATGTGAGAAAATGCATCACGTCTGAAGTTGCTTTAACGTAATCCTGCCAAGTCAATCAGTTAAGATACTTTTGTACGGATTCTGGACATTAGTCAAACCTTAAGATGGGACATTAAATGGGCACCATATCCTTTCACTTGTTGATCGGATGAGATAGCACAGAACACAATTTCAGCAAATTGCCTGCCTTTGAACGGTCGGTATGTAATCCCACTGTGGTCTCAGAAGATTAGAATTTTGTGAACCTCAAGTTTGAGTGTGTGCTACCCAACGACTTCCAATGGTTTTTTTACAATGGCCATGGAGAGATGAGTGCGGTCGTACACTAATCTTGCTATATAATCCCGGGGCATCTTAGGAAGCTGCTTTTGAAAGATATTTTTTAATCCAGTCAAGATTATGGTGCTTTCGCGGGAGTTGTCATTATTCACGACGCGAAACTCAATATCACCTGTCCGCTCCTCAATGACAGCATTTGCTAAAGACCATATTAGCAAGCTTGTGTAATTCACAAAAGCTCTGAGCCCTTACATTCTCGAAAAAGTGCTGTAGGTTTCTTGGGTTCATCAGAAATCTCTGAAGATTTGATTCTTTTCGGAGATGGTGCCGCGATGTCTTCCGACTTACGCTTGATACCTGTTATAGATTTTGTAAGTCATTGTTTGATACATACAGAGACACTTTGAGGAATCCGACTTTCATTTTTAACTGCAGGCATTGCTGAGAGTGCACAGGGCGTTACAGCAATGAAGGCGAAGTTGGTATTGATTGACGTTCGTTGCCAAGCCCTAATCTATAGCTGCTCGGTAGCTCTAGAGTCTATGTACTTACTCTACATCTTACCTAGCTACATCCTTGTGATCTACTTACATAGTACTACTCAACTCCATGCTAATAGCACGGTAAAACATCTTAGGTGTCCTTTTTACAATTGTTGACAACTAAAAACCCTATATTGCTCTCGACTTTCCAACAATTACCCATCATGTATTCCGAGTGGGAAACGCTAGAGGCTTTCAGTCCGCCAGTGTCAAAAGATTACCAAGCCCTTATTGCATTCGTTCTTATGGCAACAGGGCTTTCTCTTACTGGAGTATTTTCCCTTAGTACGCTTCCTAAAAATCCTTAACTGTCCATTATCTTCGTGATGCTAAGTTTTTGTAAGACAAGTCTATCACCATGGCACCATTACTTGCACTTCCAGCGTCTTTATCACTAGCGTAGCATACCATTTCTCTGCAGTAATGGAATACCATCGCTAACACGTACAGGTTTGGAGCCGTATTTTTAATCTGTGCAGTCGGTGTTTATGTTTGAGTTAATACAATGCTTCACATTCGTATTATCCCCTCTTTGAGTTGGAGCAGTTGGAGCGAACAATCAGCGGTTTATAGAATTTTTACGCATTATTCCACTGAATGCTGTTTTGGTGTAGTTTTAGTCTAGATTAAAGAATCTTACACAAAACATGAGAGATTATTCTAGCTACATACCTACTTGGGTTTTACCTAAGGCAATCCAGAATCACCATACTCTTCAACAGGATAGTCATTTCTTGGCGGTAACCCAAAGCCTGAGAAAGTCAAAAGTCTGCTAGGTATTCTTTGTTACAATTAATACAAAACTCCAATGTGTCTATTTAAAATTCAATCGTTTAGTACACCAACTTGACCTGTTTTAATCCATAAATGCTGAAAGAGAGAGGTTCTCCGTTCGGTGAAATACGCCAACACCACTGGCAATGAAACCCACAAGATACAAAAATTACAGTGAAACCTCACGCCACAGAAAGTATAGTAAAACTAATTAGATGTCGCAATTGAAATCTTGTGTTTTAGTGATTCCAAACTTTTGTGCATTGCTAGAACCCGTTCGATTTTTTCTTTCTTTTTATGAGTGTCCATTGTGATCTGGACTTCCTTATAAAGACGCTCATATCTAGCATAATCTTCTTTGAATCTGCGCGCTAATTTGATAATTTGTGCATCGGGTACGCTTGAATGGAGTTGCGACGGATACGTCATGCTATTGGAAGTAGGCGCTTTTGCAGTTGACTTGGCCGGCGTGTTATTTTCAGGCGCCTTTCGTTTTAAACTAGACACACTAGAGGGTATATATCGTGGCTTATTTGCCTTGAGTGATAATGTGTCAAGAGGTGAATGGCTTGCGGTAGACGAGCCAGTATTTGATGTCAGAAATGACGGAGAGGATGATGCAGAAACATCATCTGCATCCGAGGCATTAATTGGTTGGGAACAGCCCAGTGGGGATGGCTTTGCTGGAGAATTACTAGAACCTCTACCTCCGGAAGATTCCTTTGAGGACAGCGGCTTATGGTTATTATGCTGTTTTGAGGTGTTTATAGATGCTCTAGAAGGGGATTTCGTGCTTGACGATGATCCTAATTTACGTCCTGTTCTTGGAATTGATCCTGGGATGGAAGTTGCTATCTTTTTTGACACAGGATGAACAGACTCCGCTTCCATGTCCGAATTGACATCTGGAGATACCTTCAAAATAGCTTGGGTACCTCTCCGTGGCGGTGACTGTGAAGTATCTCCGTATTTTTTTGGCAATATATCTTCCAATTCAATATCTTCGTCTGAATCATAAACTATCTCTGCTGATTTTATTTTGGAATTTGCACTCGGGGTAATTGTCTTTTGGTACGACGATTTGGCAGTTTTTGTAGTTGCATTCTTTGCAGGGCGTCCAACAGTCCCTCGAGGCTTTGCCGGTGTACTACCTTTCTTTTTCCTCCCAGCGATGATTCGAGAAATTGGATCTTTAGGAGTGGACTTTACTGACTTGGGTAAAAGTTGAGCCGTGGGTTTCAAGCTATCTTCGTTTGATATTCTCTGTTCTAACGATGTCTGTGGGGAGTGCGCGGTTTCGGCGGCAGCATTCAGATTTACACGAGTGTTAACCGGTTTGACTAAAGGCAGAGACTCTTGAATGGAATCTGCTTTCTCTTTTTCTTCAGGCGACAGTATGGAACGCCATCCTGGTGCTCCCTTGTCAAGCTTTAATCTCGTAAATGCGTCGCGGCAGCTTTGTATTGCCTTACTTCTATCACTCAATGTGTTGTATGGAAAATCCCAAACATCTAAGTCTTTGTAAACATCATCAATCATTTCCCACTGTCTCCCACCAATTGTCTTGTGGGCAACTCTCTGAAGTACACGTGCGCACAAATCTTCAGAAGCTTTCGTTTTGATTGAAAGACTATGTTCTGACGCAGGACCTAGAGCCAGAAGATGTATTATAGGCACACGCAATGCATCCAACTTTGCCTGGGCATCTTTCGACGGAGTAGCATCAATTTGATCGGGTAGAGGTGATCGGGCTGATTTCAGCAATGGGGTCGCCGAGGCAGAATGTGGCCGTCCTTGAGCCAAGGGTTTCCTTAGATTTGTTGAATTTCTCTGGGGTCTATTACGCCGTGTTCCCATAGCCGGCAAGTCTGAACTGTCTACAACCATGGGACTTGGAAATATCCATGAGCCAGATTGCTTAAACTTTGGTTCGAGAGAACCGTCCTAAGAGAACTTACGTTGAGGCCGCCTTTTGGTCATTCAACAGTTCGTAGCCTTTTCGGAGCTTGAGCAAGCTCTCATCGGGAGAGTCCTCGTCCAGCTCGCGAACTTCGAGATTATGACTAAGAATTCCAACAAAGTCCAACGTCCGTTGCAATTCAGTTTTTCTTTGGTAAATTTCGTGTCGATAAGTTTCTCCGGCGGCAACTACTTCCATAGACTGATCTCCATATGCCAATCTCTGAATTACCATGTTCAAAAATCCGTCAGCCAATAATACTTGTAATTGTATAGCACTTCTTAACAATGGAACAAGAATAATAAACCACAAGTGCTTGGCGTTGAATTTCCCATACCATAGACTTCCCGAAGGATATCTTCAAATCAGCCCCATGCTTTAGCACCTCCTCCAAGACGTCACTGTCTGCAAACGCAATCCGCATAGCTTGCGACCCATGCGTACCCCCCTTGGTACCAGAAGATATCGGGACCTCTCCAAGGACCAGACCAGACTCTGGGATAGATATATCAACCATGACAGATGTGGTTGAAAGTTGTAGCGTAATAAATATTATTTGTTAGGAATGCGCGAATCGTCAGAAGCTGACACAGCACCTATTTCCAAAGATAACCGAGTTTAGTGGTCTAAGCAGATCTAAGGATTTCAAGTAGAGAGTTTGCTGCTTGACAGATTACTGCAGATTGCGAATGGGCTTTTGAGAGAACGCGTACTGAGAGTTCACTTGTCGGTGATCCAAACCATTGATTAGGGATGTTAGAAGCGCCGCGATCTAAGTAAGAGTTCAAGATTGACTAAAATATACAGATTATTGTCGATCTGTGTCTTACTGCTGAGATATGTAGAATCTCTGCAAGTAGTTGGAGCAAAGAAAAGAGCGACGGAGGGATGGCACACGACAGGGAAGCAAACACAGAGAGTAAAATGGGCGGGGAGGATTGGGAGCGCTGTACCAGCTGAGCATGGAGTTGCCCACGCCCTCAAAAGGCTAGCGAGATCAAGTCACATGTAACGCTGAGTTGAAAGAGAGTCACCCGGCCTTCCGCAGTGTCGTACCGGCTGATGATAAGTCGTCGACGAGCTCTAGCCACAACGATTGCACCCGACGGCAGCTAGCTGAACGAATAAAGTTATCGATTTTTCCACAAAACCCCACAACCACAAACTGTTAATGCAGCTATACTTGTCATTGATTATACAGTTAAGAGAATTTGTTCCTTAATTCAGAGGCAGGCTGGCAGATTTTGTCATGAAAACACTTAAGTTTTGGTGGAGTTGTCGCGTCGCAACATGAAGATATTCGCTTGGAGATTACTCTCATGGCCCTTACTCATATGCCAGCTACTGTGTGTTGATCACGGGCAGGGCTGCCAAAAACATGCACTCGTCGGAAATGGCAGCTACCAATACCTCACGAAAAAAAATTATATCACATATAAAAAGGTGATTACTACGTAGGTTGTTGATTGCGGATACAAACATTGTACGTACTAGAGCCTTTGCGAGTATTTTGTGTAGAGTACTTGATCAAAGATATTATTCGTGTTTTGGTTGTCTTCGCAAGGAATTGGTGGTTGGTATGTCTAAAGTAGTGCTGGTACTATAACGCGTGCTAGTTCTTCGCAGCCCCACGTGCTGCGGTATGCTATGTAGAGAACCCTGTTGCAGGATGCTAGATGAACGCTTGGCGATATAGTATCAATGTCTGAAGGTATAGCTAAACCTCTCAAGCGAATACGTGCAAGCATGTCCTCATCGGATAAAAGTGCATTGCAGCTTCAATCTGCAGGCCAAGAAGCTTATAGATTACAGGACTACCGGGCTGCATTGTCATATCTTTCTGAAGTTTGCTGTCCGAAAGCTCGCGCTGGGATTTCGCTAACCAAATTGAAGGCATTGGCAATAACGACTTCACCAAATATCCTTATCAACGTTCTGGATAATAGAGCAGCCGTATATGAAAAACTCGACAAAGGATATAACCTTGCATTGAGAGATGCACGTAAAATTATAAGCTTACAGAACGCCTCAGCGAAGGGGTATCTACGGGCTGGAAAGATCCTTCAACTGATGGGAAGGCATGACTTAGCCTTGGACAATTATAGCTACGGATTAAAACAAATCCGCCCAGATGATGTTAATGGCAAGAGGGTATTACATCCCTACATAATTTGAACATAATCATGACGTTCATAACAGTTACTAGATGGTATGTATCAGAAGGTCAATGAATGGTCGAGCTTAGTCAGTCAACGCTCTCGAAAGATTGATCCTTTGGAAAAGCTTCCGTATGAACTTGTGGATATGATATTCAAATATGTGCCTTTTCGGTCATTGATGTACGCTGAACAGAATCTCTGTCTATCCCCATCTGACGAAGTTAAATAGGTTATTGCAACGTGTCAATCGGAGTTGGAGACAATTTCTCACGTCTTATCATAGAACATATACTGCCCTCGACTTTTCTGCAGCTACTAAACCTGTTTCAAAGCACACGATCAAAACTTATCTTAAAAGATCTCGGGGATTGGTCAAATTTTTGTTTCTACGGAAAATGGCTTTTTCGGACAGCGAAACGCTCGTTTATATTATTTCGAGATGCAAAATGCTTGAAGATATGGTTATTTCAAACTGCCATTTTTTGAGTAGTGGAATCGTGCAATTACCAAAAATCGCAAAGAATCTAAAAAATTTGGACTTGGGTTGTGCTGCTGATATGGGAGTGGCCATCAACATTCTGCAGAATGCGCAGTCATTGGAAGGTTTACAATGCCACAATCTGGAAATCACTCAGCGTTCATACGTAAATGAAAAACTGGAAGCTGTGAACTTGAAAAGATTAAAGCTGGCATGGACTGTTGGATCAAGCTCCGTTCACTTCTCCCTGTTTGTAGGTAGACCAATCAAACCCCTCGTGGATGTTACTAATGTATAAGACAACATTATTGGATTTTTTGTTGCAACTGGAAGAATTAGAATTGATAAAAGTACCGGACGGGTTACTCCACGGTGCCGAAGACTTTACCAGCCTCACCAAACTTCAAAAGCTTGTACTACGAGAAACCACGATGAACCAGTATCCAGCACTTCCTTCATGTCTGATCCACCTTGATATCTCAAACAATTCTCAAATGCGGTTCGACAGGTCACGTGTTTTGCAATCTCCGCTGGATCAACTTGAGGTTTTTGGAATTGAAAGCAATCCTTGGATAACAGAAGTCGAATTAATCGATATTATTGGCCCCTCATCTCGCACAAAAAGCCTTATTACATTAAAATTCGGCATGTGTCCCCGAATTGACACTACTTCTCTGTCATGGTTAACAGAAAGTGGACTAGCGGACTGCTTATTAAACCTTTCAGTCCATGGCAATTCATCTTTTGGGGATGAAATAAGTAAAGAACTAGGTGCATTGCATCGATTAGAATCGCTCGATGCTAGTTATACAAAGTTATCCGGTATCGGGGTAATCAATCTGATCTGTCAAGGGTCCAGTAATCTTGTGTGGTTAGGATTGGACATGTGTGAAAACGTAGGGAAAGATGCTGTTGAGTACGCTAGAACAAAGGGCATTAATATATCGCACAAGTTAGGTGTATTCAAGGGAGGGAAGAAAGTCAGATACTAATCTTTGGGTTTTATTGGAACGGCTCATATTTTTTTTTCTGAATTGTGTGTTTTTCATGTCCAATAGTCTCTTAGCTCCCATAGCTATCAAATAACTGATCACTCGACCTAGACTGATTTCGCACTATTATGTCACGATTTCAAGCCGTAGTTATTATATGTGCTGCAAAATATGCAGACAACCGACAAATGGTGGCAGACAGTGCATCTTTCTTTTGATTAAACACCACCAAGCACTATAGCTCGTGTACCAGTAAGAATGGTATATAAAAATGCTATAGACCGGCGTTAAGCCACTCTTCAAAGTACTTACAGTTACTTGCACTAACTAGGCCCCCTTCTTCACAAAGATTAAAAACTGGACATCTGCCACATGGACTTTCGGTAAACCCATTAACACTTTCAAGCTTTCCAACAGCTTTGTAGGCGGTACCCCCCACAACCCGCTCAACTCTTCCATCATACACCAATACATCGAGTAAACTCTTAATATCGGCTTCAGCAAGATCGACTTCTGTCAAGTTGGAATTCTTGACCCAGGAATAAATCTGGTTTAAAGACGGATATCCAGAGTATCCTGGCGGGAACGGAAGTACACCGGCGACTGGATTCCGGGGCAGTGATTTTGATGTAATAAACTTAGTCATAGCAGTAAGCAGCTCATTAATGAATTCATTATCCAGTTCAGAGTCAGTGAACCATGGACCCCCTGAAACTTCGATAGATGGCGTCAGTTCATATAGCTAGATAAAATCAGTACTTGTCCCTTGTGTACAACTTCAAGTTGGACGTTTACCATGTATATCTTCCGTGTCGGATACTGTATTTAAGCGATTAGCACAATTAGGATCAGTGGATTTTCAGATTTATTGTAAAGGTCTCATGGAGAATGCCCGGGCGACCAATGGTTCCAAATTAGACTCGCAGGAAGTCAAAAACTATCCGGAATGCCCAGTTACACGAGTTAAGCCTGGCAATTACTTACCGCTTGTAGTTGGCTTCACGAAAGAGCAGACAGAATCTGAAATGGGGTAGCACAGTAAGTCACGGCTTACCTTCACAGATTGTATAACTTTAACATATCGTTTCTGCTCAAGGGTTTTGAGACACTTAGTCATAGTTGTTGTATGCATATTAGATTTTGCTTTGAGTGTCTTGGACCATATTCCCTCCCTAGCAGCTTCCTGTATGTAGCCATATAACATTTCCTCGTCTGGGTTCATATTTTTGACCCTACCGCTTAAATGAGTATAGGTTCGCAAGCCGTATTGAAACATACTTCTCAAGTATATCTTTAGATAATGCCTTAAATACAGGCTGCCCCCCCTGTGTAAGTGGAGCCAATTGACGACTCCTGAGCAATTCATTGAGAATTCTGTTCGTGACTTCAACATTGCTTCTTCCTGGCGTCATATCCTGAAGTTCCTGGACAGAAAACAAATAGCCCGTGGGTGCCTGAAGACATTGGCTGTAGACAGCCAACGCCATCTCCTGGATGGCTGTATGGGAAACGGAGGACATTGGTACAATACTGAATAAGTAGGTACTGGTACGTATTTTAAAGAATATATTTGCCTGGAAATTTACTTCTAAGTTGAGCTAGCACACTAGTCTCCATTAGGAAAGAAGAGACCAAGAAACTAGGGCTTAGGGTAGCCCTTGGCGGAAACAA
This sequence comes from Geopyxis carbonaria, assembly GCA_024516215.1. Lineage (NCBI taxonomy): Eukaryota > Fungi > Ascomycota > Pezizomycetes > Pezizales > Tarzettaceae > Geopyxis > Geopyxis carbonaria. The sequence goes on along the minus strand of JAJJXG010000022.1, from coordinate 743,787 downwards.
CATGAGCTCTTGGTGTCACTGGGTGTCTGCAGGACTTACAATGTATGTAGCATTCTGCAAGATTTTATGTGAATAAGTGGGCTAGGTCATGGTTCGACCGCCCACCCTATAACCACCCACCACACCAAAATCCAAAGGATCTACATAATACAAGTCCCGGAGTGAAATAAGGTATCCTTGATGAGAGTCTGTGATCGTGAAAATGCTACCAATTGTACCTTTTAGTGGAGAATTTATATAAAACTAATAACAAAACAGTGGGTAGATGGCCTATGTATCCCAATATTAGATCCGAAAAGAGATGTAGAGTACACACCCGTAGGACATATAGCCTCTAGCCAAGATTGCAGATTGATTACAAATTTATTTCCACCTTCGTATTTGACCAAAAGCCTATGTAAAACACAGTCGGGACTCGGGACCTTGGGTATGACGTTTGTAGGACCGGGATTACAGCTAGCTCGCCCCAGGGTTTCACTCTCACATGACGCCAGCTAAGCACGTGTGCTGTCGCTACGAGGAGACCTCACAGAGACAGTAATTTACGCGTCGTCCAAGGTCGCGTAGCCATTACCCAATACCTGCACGACATTACTTTATTACAAAATGTTACCTTTCACAAAACTACGTTTAAGATCTTGCTAACTCTTTCACAGGTGTAGGTCTGTCGTAATGACGGAGCAATAACACGCGCTAACCTGTGTGTAGCTCGAATCGACAAGTTGGCTATACTGGGGTTAGCAATTACGAGTAGTGAATGTACTGCAGACTTACATTTATAGCGTCCGTTCATTTGACAATGCAAAAAGTGAAGCTATCCAGTTTCACTCTCCTTTGACCCTGATAGTTGGATATAATGGTTCGGGTAAAACTGTAAGTTGTAGAAATCCCCTTGCATTCATTGATTAATGAATCATAGACTATCATCGAATGTTTAAAGTACGCAACTACAGGCCAGCTGCCGCCTAATAGCAAAGGCGGTGCATTCATACATGACCCGAAAGTACTGGATTCCAACGAAAGTCGTGACTTGGTGTTGATTGGCTAATCTCATTTCAAGATGTGTGGAGAGAAGGAAGTCATGGCCCAAATCAAACTATCATTCAACTCCATAAATGAAGCCAAAATGGTTTGTACTAGATCTCTGTTGTTGACAGTCAAGAAGACTGCTAGACAGCAGAAAACTCTAGACGGACAACTTTTAGTTGTTCGGAATGGTGAACGATCTACAATATCTTCGCGCTGTGCTGAGCTAGATCTTGTGATGCCCCAATATTTGGGAGTTTCTAGGGCAGTTTTGGATTATGTCATATTTTGTCACCAAGATGAAAGCCTTTGGCCAATGAGTGAGCCGAGTGTTTTGAAGAAACGCTTTGACGAAATTTTTGAAGCTTTGAAATATACTAAAGCTATTGATAATATCAAAGTCCTGCGTAAAAGGCAGAGCGAGGAACTTGGAAAGCTGAGAATTCTCCTGGAGCAGTATCGAACAGACAAGGACCGCGGAGAAAGGGCAAAACGTCGGTCTGATGAACTGCACGAAGAGATTGAAGAGATGAGGTTCAAAGTAGAGGAGATTGGTAATGAGATGGTTGCAATCAACCAAGAACAGGTTGCGTTATTTGAAACAGCTAAAGGGTTCGAGAAAACCCTTGCCACACTGCAAATGAAAAAACAGGAGGCAATAAGCAAAAAAGCACACATTTCTGAGATAGAAGACCATATGACGTTTCTAAGCGAATCGAATAAGGAACTCCAGAGTATGCAAGCGGAATATGCAGCCAGAATGGAAACGTATCAGGATCATATAGACGAAAAAAGACAGGCATATATTGAAATTCAGAACAAACTGGACCTCGCCCGATCTAGTCTCAATAACAAACTGACCGAACAAGGTCAGATTCAAGCAGAAAAAACTGTTAGTGATCATTTCTGATGTAACGAATGAAAAAAATACTAAAATACTAAAATACTCAGGCCTACGAGGACTTTTTGCGTGAGCGACAGTCTCTCGTTCGAGATCTTAGCATGAAACATGGTGTGAATGGATTTGATGGGGATTTGAATGATGACCAAATACATCAATTTATTTACAAGCTAGCTGAGATGACTCGTGAGCAAAATCAAATCCTTGATCGTATTAAGGTTCTAGTTATTCAGGGGTTCATGATGGATTTTTATATTAACTTAAAGTTAGCTGGAGAATGAGCGTCGGATTGGGATCGCACGGCAAGAATATAACACAGTCGTTCAACAAAGATCGTCACTTGAACAGAAGCGAGAATATGCGCAATCACAAATCAAGGTTTTAGACAGGGATTGCAAAGTGCAAGAACGAGCATTTTCCAAGATTGATGTAGATGAAGACAGGGAAATCATGATCAAAGAGGATCTTGAAAAGAAAGAAACAGAACTGGAGCTGGCCAAAGCTGCGTTCGAGCGTGCCAATTTTGATCAAAAGATCAGCCTGGAGAAGGATCGCCTTAGACAAGTAAACTCTAAAGTTGACGCTGTTACTGAAGAGCTTATACAAGGCTCCAAACGTGCTAGTGATCGAGCGCAGCTTTCTATGTTACAACAAAACACCGAGAACAAAAGGAAAATGATGAGTACTATGTATGTTGCAGTTGTTGAATTAACTGTGCGTCCGGTTCTCACAACAATGAAAGAATAGGAACCAAAAGAGATAAATTGAATAAAATCATTGGATCGAACTGGTCTGCAAAGACTGCCAAACATGATTTACAATCATTACTAGAGTTAGAACATCAGACTCCTCCAACTTGTCCATCACTAATCTCAACTAGGCAACATGATGAGGAATTACAGGAAGCCATACAGCTTCGTGACCATACAGCCCAGAAACTATCTCAGATTAAGACAAAGATTAAAATGAGCACAGATTCTGTAAAAGACAAGAAGCAAGAAGCACAGCGTAAAATAAACTCAGCCCTTGCTCTTTTCCATTCACTTATAAAACGTAGGTTGTGAACAAGTTGTCATGAATTGCTTCGAAGCAGATGAGAAAGCAACCATTGTCGATTATCCTAAAGCTGTCAGTGACCTTGAAGAAATACGAGCGTTAGTAATCCGATATTCGATAATGACCCTATATTAACAATTTCATAGTTCGCTTAAGCAAGGAGAATTCCTCCGAAATTATCTGGTTGAAGCCATAAAATTTGCCGAGTCAAAAGACCATTGTGTACTTTGTCGAAGAGGATTACAGAATGAAAAACAGAAAATCATTACTGATGTAACATGCAGTAGCTCCAAGCACACTAGGCCGATTAGCTAATTTACTCTGCAGTTGAAAGCGAAACTTCAAAACTTATTAGAGCGTGTAGGAGAGCAATATATTCAGGATGTAGATGCAGATTTGCAAGATCTTCGGAAAGCTGGCGCCAGCTACGATTCATTTATGAGACTCACTAATACAGAGATACCAATGCTACAACGCGATCTTGAGGCACACAAATCCGAAAAAGAGTCGCTTTTGGAGTTGCATGATAAAGTAGGTGCGTAATTGTTGTTATACATATCTATTAACATGTAACTAGCATGATCAAATTGTCCGCGTTTGCACAAATAAAAAGGCCGAAGTCCAGACACTGCAAGGTCCGGCCTCGGACATGTCTAATTACATGCGCGAAATTGAAGAATCGGAACAGCAAATAAATGACCTAAAATCGGCAATGGCTGTAATAGGAGTAGCTCGCACTGTTGAAGAAATACAAAAAGACAACAAGCAATGGAAAGAAGAAGCTAACGCAGTAACCAACCGTATATCGGAGCTGGAGTCGGGGAAAGAGCATGAACGACAATCAATTATCTTGCTGGATCGTCAAATCAGCGATATTCGAAGGAGACTTAATGATACAATGTTGATGCTAGTAGAATCACGTTCAATCCGTGGAAAGATTGAAGATTATCAGCAGAAGAAACAAGCTCAACTGAAAATATTACAGCAGATAGATACAGAGATTAATGAACTCGCCCCAATCATCTTGACTGCGCAGGCGAAATTGAATGAAGCGAGTGACGAAGCCGCTGAAAAGGAAAGGCGGCAACAACGGGAATCGAATAAGTTAGCTCAAAGCGATCTTAATATACAGAGTATTCAACAGAGAATACAGAAGTATATCGACCAGGGGGGGTTAGAGCGTCTAGAAAGATGCAAACAAGAAGTGAACCATCTAGAGAGAATGGTTGAATCTACAAGTACCAACATGAAGAACATCGGTGATGATGTAAATCGTCTAGAGAAAGAATCTTCCAGCGCAGGTGCAATTGGACAGAGCATCGCTGAGAACCTTCGTTATCGCAAAAATAAACAAGAGCTTGATGGTATCCTGCAAGAAATTGAAGATTTGGAACGTCAAAATGTGGGTGCAAAGAGAGCACATTTCGAGAGAGATGCCAAAGCATTATCTGATAAAGCATTACTTCTCTCGTCTGAGGTAAGGAAATTTCTACAATATATATGATGTTGTGAACTTACATCAAAATCAGAAGTCTGCCCTTGTTGGGGAAATGAAATCGAAGGATAAACAACTCGAACAGCTCATCCAGGACTTTGCCACAGACTATGCAGATGCAAAGGACAAATACAAGGAAACACTTGCGAAAGTGCAGGTATGCATGAACCATCCGTAAATCTAACCTATGTTGAGTCCTTGAGTAGACTACGACCAGTGCCACAAATGATTTAGGCAAATATGGAGCTGCGTTGGACAAGTAAGACACAATGAACCTATTGTGATAAAACCCTGACCTTTGGCATAGAGCAGTGATGAAATATCACACCCTGAAGATGGAAGAGATCAATCGTATCATTGAAGAATTATGGAAGGCTACGTATCGAGGTACAGATGTTGATACTATCCTTATTCGTTCGGACAATGAAACTACAAGAGGCAATCGATCATATAACTACCGTGTAAGCTCACCCCTAACAGAATTCCGAACTTGCTAACATATCTCAAGGTATGTATGGTGAAGCAAGACGCTGAGATGGATATGCGTGGGCGTTGTAGCGCAGGACAGAGAGTACTTGCATGCATAATCATTCGCCTGGCTCTTGCAGAATGCTTTGGCATAAATTGCGGCGTAACTCACCGTATGATCAACTTTACAGCGAATACTAATAGTTGGCTTAGTTAATTGCGCTCGATGAACCAACTACGAATCTCGACAGTGATAATATTCGATCTCTCGCCAAAAGTTTACATGGTATTATTGAAACAAGGCAGGCGCAGTCCAACTTCCAACTCATTGTGATAACTCACGATGAAGACTTCTTGAAGGAAATGCAATGCCAGGATTACTGTGATCACTATTACCGTGTGTCAAGGAATGATCGGCAAAAATCGGTGATCGAGAGGCAATCAATTGCCGAAGTCATCTGATCGATATAACTGTTTTAAGTCATAGATCATCTTTGATAATGGAAAATTAAACATTTATTAAAGAAGACTAGTTTTGTTCATCCGGACTATCATCTGATGCGTATGGTACAAATCGAAAATCTACAAAACTAGGATTCCCACCATCTTGTTCTATCATAAATTGTAAACTAAGCACCCCATGGCTATCCCCTCGTATGCTCACTTTAGACGAAATTGCCATCGCTTTTAATGCGTGTTTTACGAGGGCAAAGTTGTAACTAAACTGTGTTAATGCCTTGTCAATGTCAAAAGGGATACAAAGACCAACGTGTGTTCTGTAGATTCTACAACTTGAAACATCTCTAGGAGACTTTTGTCATTAGAAAACTCAACAACCGTAGATCCCATGAGTCCGGTAGCGGATAGACTGAAGTAAGGATGAGCTGGACTAGCCATTATTATTAGTCTTTCAACCGAGGATCCCTCAAGTTCTTGAACTGCATCATGTAGCCAGTTCGCCTATAACTCTCAATATTATACCATGTTGGTTGGACTTGACTAGCAGACGCAATTTATACCTTCATTATTATCTTCAGAGAAAGCGAATCATGGGCGATAGGAATATCCTCCAGATACTCCGGTTCTGATGTTGTTAATTTACATGTGGTGACCACGCCGTTTTCTTCCAATCTACGTATACATATATATCAGCATTATTTTTATCTGCTAGTTCATGGTTTTTACGTTAAGCATAGTGGATGGCCTTTTGCATCATAGGAAAACTGGCATGACCCTGTAATTCTTAAAATTCTCTGGTCAAAGACTACGCCAGGCCCAGATCGATTTAATGTTGTGGTGCCCCCACCCCCCCATTTCTCCCGGGATGGTTCTGCCCCAAAAATTTGCAGACATTCAAGTAATGCCAGTAGAGAAATGTCGAATACGGGATCTTCTTCTTTTTCAACACCTTCTCGGCTGTCGTCTACATTGAAATTGAATGTATTGAAAAGACATTTATCGATGAAAACATGTGCTAATTGGATAAGGTGCGTCAGATACATAAGTGCATAACTTGCGCAATGCCGGCCCGGCTATGACATACCCTGCATTGCACGAGACTCTTCAACGGTGAGATGCAGGCCGTCTTTTGAGATGCGTATTTGAGCTCTCTGTGCAAACCCCGCACACCTCAAAAGAAAAAATAATTGACGAGTAGAATTGGTGATTGCATTGAATTCTGGTGCGTCTCTTTTGTCATTAGGCGCCATATGGGGTATGTAGTTTCGCTAAAAGTGATGGGGTTTCTTTTTATGTGTAAGGTTTTTGTATAATTTCAAGTAGTAGCTTCTCCAGTACAAAAGTATGTAAAGTTGAATCATGCTCTTCAATTCGGCCTTATGTTATACACAATGAATTGATCTAAAAAATAATTAAACGTCTACGACATTTCAAAGTTCATTCTAGCCACATAAATCATGGAAATATATAACTTGTACAAAGTCATGTTTCAAGATTATGGAGATGTTCATTTGTTATCGCTTGACGCCCACATGACCAACCACAGATAAAGATCATAGCGAGAACTACCACATCTGGTAACCGGCCGTCGATTGAAATCGACCTATTGTGGCCTCCTAACTGTTTACAGTAGGATGTAGTCAAAATCATCATAGACCATATGTTTATACTATACGTTAGCATGCGCGTACTCACAGTAGGTCGTGACCCGTCCATTTAATTTTTCCACGGTTCACAGTACTGGAGCATCCGCAATTATGCAAGCAGCAAGACCGTTCGATGACATGCACGTGATGAGCTCTAATTGCGGTTGATTAAATATGTACGTTTCATATCTTTTTTCGTGATGAGTGTTTGCCATGAAATCAGTTTATTTAAACTAAAAATGTCCAACTGCTAGGGAACACAAACTCCTCATCAAATATTCTCCTCACTTGATCTAGCACAAATCTCTCTACCTTACCAACGTTTTTTAACACCTGTTTCCCTTTCCCTTTCTCACCAATCTCGCTTTCTACGTTAATCTGCTTCAAGAGGCTTCTGGCATTCCCGTCAACACCTATATCTTGATCTTTCTCAGGATCTTCATCTAGAAAACAGAAATGCGCACGCCGCCGTATATACGCAATACAGGCCAGACCATCAAAGGTACAACCTGTCACGACAAGTCTTACCGGTAATGCAACAAAATTAGCAATCGGATACTCAAACAACAGTTCCGCAGTAAGTTCTAGACGGACATTGCCGGCGTATTGTACCCGTGCAATGATTTGAGTATCCTCGTCTCGGGGCTCCCACAGTCGGGGCAATGATTGCGCGGGAAAACCTTCAAGTGCTTCCTGTTCTGAAAAAGCAGTTGTGATTCCGGCCCGTCGGCTTTTACTAGATCTGTCGCTGTTGTTGCTAGTCGATCCAGGTGAAACGGACCTAGATTGTTGGGTTATGGAGACTGGCTGGTTGGAACTCGTTAAGTCTTGAGATAATCTATGTAAGGATGTTGCAGATACCAGATTTACTACAGACGATGGGGTAGCTGACTGTACACCGCTGAACCCCGAAGAAAGTGCAGAATGAAAATAATGCAGGTTTGAGTTATTCCGACTAGGGAGAGGGCTGAAAAGCGGAGTGGTAACTCCTGTGACCCCAATTCTCCCTGTAAACGAATCCGGAATCGCAGAGTGAGGAGTAGCTTTTGTATTATTATTGTTAAACGGTCCTATCCTAGGGCTATCCACAGAATATGGTGGCGGTTGAATGGAATTACGTGTCGACGGTGGCACTGAACCACTATCCTCTAGCTTTCGTTCACGCCGACGAAGCTCCCTCTCAAGCTTTAGTATGTATCCTTCATCATGGCCATCGGTCGAATCTGCCTCTGAACCATCCTCCTCATCTTGCTCGTAGAATTCGGCATAAGGATCGCATATATCTTTAATCTCAATGTCGGGCGGAATTGTACCAAATGAGAAGGAATGAACTTGGACTGATTTGATAAATTTAGGAAAGGGAACTAATTGAAATTTTTCGTGGACGAAAGCTCGTATACGTTCAGCCCGGACCTCGCTACCTGGACCAGCAGTGAAGGCTTCCCATTGTAAATCAATAGACATAGAGGTAATTGCCCATTCGCTGGTTTACTACTACAAATTAGTCTAGCTTTTGTCACCTGGTGGTGATAACTGTGTAGAATGTAGAGTACGTTGAGTATTTGAACGTTATTTAGGATGAGAAGCAGGTTACCCGGGTTTAAGCTTCAAATAAGATGCCGGCAACTTGAGGACTCGTTGCTATGGATAGATTAGTCTGTCTCGCCGCGTAACCGAGATAATTTTTAAGTGGTACACCGACGAGTGGCACGCACAGGTTGTTACAGCTGAACAGACTATGGATACATCCGAATGGTGAAACCCCCCATTGGCCATAGTAGTATTACGTAACAGTGGACATTGTTTGCATGCTTACTCATGATATCCCGGATTTGTTCACGATTCACGCAATATAGGGGTGGGACACTTGTGCTGAGGCTGTTCTATCAAGGAAGAACTTATCGGACCCGAATTCAATTCATTCATTGGCAAAGTCCTGAATTCTCATAAGTTCCACAAAAATATCGTGGTGTAACTTGATATTGGTCCTTCGGCAGAGTGCGTATTGGCAGTGGTTGCTTGAAGATTTCCAGGGGTTGCCTGTGGAATTGCGAAAATCTAATTGCATCAATTTCTATGGCAGTTACTTCGGAAATCAGCACGCTGATGCATAAGTAAGTACTTCGTAGGAGAGATACATCAGTTCTATGGTTAATTTCTCTTTTTCTCTTTTGTGCACATGCTTTCGACTTTGGTTTCATGTTCTTCTGCCTTCATCTATGTAGTCACGGTGTACCTAGTTCATCAACAACTTTAAAATTAAGGCACCACACTTACCTGAATACCAACACTTTGCGAATTCTTTCGGGACTGTAGGATTCGTGAATCGCCCACAAAGCAACCACTGAATTAGCCTTCAATCGCTCACACTCTCGTTAAGTTTCGTTGGTCACTCGCTGTCTCCACGTTGAGTTCAGTTTTGGCCAGTTACTTTACCACTGTTCTGTCCCAATCCTCCGACATCGCTAACGTCACGTCACCGACCTGTTTACCTGTCGCACCATCTTGCAGTTGTTTCCTATAGACATTTTATTCTCAGAAACTCAGTGTGGCTTTCTTTTATTGAACTCTTTTTTGCGCTGCGCGACTGTCTTCAAATATGGGTGCCTCTCGAAATCGACTACCTACTCTTTTCGAAGTCTTGAGTAGAAGGACTCTACCGCCAGTTGACCTTTTCTCTTTCTTTATCTACATGAGAGATCAGCAAAGATCCCTCGACTACCTTGATTTTTGGTATGCTTTACTAATTCACTGATGTTGTGATATTTTGCTCACTCATACGTAGGCTCGATGTTTCTCAGCACTTGTCTTTATGTAGACATTTCGTCCGTGAACTGCGGCGCAGTGTCCTCGTCTCAACGCCCGAGATGCATGGTATAGACGGCGACAGAGTTTCTGGCCATAATGCCCTTGAAATTCCAGACGACGGTTCAGATAAGGATAGTGACCAAAGACTTTCAGCGTTCCTACGGTCTGAGACGCCCGAGCCAGGGATGGCGAGGCGATCGACTGGTGATCGACTTGATACACCGCCAACAGGTCGCCCATCTTTCATGTCGTCCTCTCGTTTAGATCATACGACGCAGTCATCAACAGTCTCGCACACTGTCAACCGTGCCGATGTCAGAGCTTCAGCAGAAAAAATTCTATACACATATCTTCTCCGAGGGGCAGAGCGAGAAATTGTCCTGCCAGAGCCCATATTACAATCTATTAGTACTGCGATTGAAGTGGATGGGAGAGATGATCCCGAAATGTTTAATGAGGCTAGAGATTATGTATTCCAAGCAATGGAAAGGGATGCATTTCCAGGATTTCTTAGATCGAAGGCGCTTGGAAATCTTGTTCCCGCCAGTGTGATGGTGCGATTGGTGCTTGGACTCGTAGGAATGTTTGGTGGATTCTGGGCCGCTTTTGCGCTTATATTTCTCGATATCAAACCTAGAGATATACGGCTATGGGTGAGCTGAAAAGCCATTTACAAGTACCCTCTACATTACGGCTGACAAGAAGATAGCTCATTTTGCCATTTTTGGTTGGTGTATACTGTTTAATTGCTCACCAGTATTCACTAGACCCAATATTGGGAATTCTTGGAATTAGCGAATACACCTTTATGAATTTTATGAAAGTTAAAGAACCCTATATCCGTAGACTTTTAATAAAGAGATCTGCATGGATTCTTGGGTTGACTGTGATAATTGGTAAATTCTGCCTTCTCTTTTTTTTGGATAATTCTAACATTGGACACAGTTGTGATTCTAGTCTGTATCTATACCTTTGTACCTGGAAGGCGATTGTAGGTATTCATGTTAAATGCGCAGTGTAAAAGCCATTTTACCGATTTATTTGTTTAGCACATCGAATATTACTTTGTACATTGAGGGGCTGCGTACCCTCACAAGTCCTGTTTTCATTGTTTGACTTGCGCTTCTGAGAGAATTCTGTAGGATTTCTTTTGCCTAGTTTTTATACCCATAATTAGCACTGTTTTTTTGTAACACTATTCTATTGCGTTTATTCAAACTCGGGACAGTAGATAGCAAGCAGATTACCCCCACAAAATTCAAAGGTGATCCCGTTTTACTAACCGTTGATATGTCCACCATAAAAATCTTGAACTGGGGCGACTACACATGGCTCTATTAAGCCATATTGATTGGCTTTGCCGCATAAGTGCATTGTAATATATGCGTTTATTGTTGATAGCGTACAAATACTTATGCATGTGTAATCGGAACAGCTTAGTCACAGAATGATTCTAGCTAAGCTAATTGATATGTTATCTTGTAATCACTCATGATATCTGTACTTTCGGATCTTGCATTGATTTAGAGTTGGTATTGGGCCCATTGCAAAGCATTGTTACTACTTTCTGAAAAAAAAAAACTGTTGACGGTGGTAATTCCGCACCAGTGATCACTCGATTTTGGCATGTGAGCCCAGGCCTCCTGGCGTCTCATAGCCCTTCTTCTGCTGCTCCTCTCGTTCTCTTCGAGTACACTTAACCTCACAATGGAACTCAATCATACTTTCATCTTCAATAGAAACAACTGTTAGGCCGCAAAAGAGCTGGCTAAAGACTGAATCTACCAAGTTTGAAGTTATCCCATAGTTTTGACTGATGATTTGAAAATTATGAATAAACTACCACTGTAACGAGCAAAGAAATTCTGCGGACCCTGGTAAGGATAATATTTTTTTTGGAAGCTGGAAGCGTAATTCGACCCCAAATATGTTCCTCGCTGGAAAAAAATGGTAACCACATAATCATAATCAGATATGTAAACACACACCTCTGGGATTTTTTTTTGAAATGGCCGGTCAGATAAAAAAAAAATGTCTTCAGTTTTATACAGTGTTGATGTCACCAAAAGACACCAACTCAGCGTCATGAACGAGTCCCTTTAACGACTAGGCCCCTGTCGTGACTAATGTGGAACTCGTTAAGTAGTATTCATTTTTCGAGAAAAAGAATCCTATACCAGCGCTTGGCGTGCATAAGAATTCAATACCAGCGTCTACCAGGCTGGGCATTTTCATGAACACAAGTATGAGGTAATCAGGCTCACAGCTGCCCGAGAGCTGCCCGCCGCAACTCTACCTCCACACAACACACTCATAAAGTCAAAATAAAAATAATAGAAAATTAGAGAATTATTTAATTAAATATTATTTGTCGCTACATTTTTTTCGCGATAACAATACCCAGGTTTTGGTGGAGTGTTGCTCTGCGACGTGAAGATGTTCGCTTAGCGAAACATTGGGTATTTGTAGGGTATGCGCACGGGTGTTGAGCCTCACAATCTCCACATCCCATTGCGACAACACAACACCACATGTACGCAACAATGAAAATCATTGCAGAAACCTGCTTAATAATTAATTCATAGGCTGCTCATAATTCTGAATTTTTTTCCGTATTTTTATGTTACTTATTGATAATTCTGCATTTATTGTGCGTTGTGTTGTGGTGGGAGCTCCGGGCAACATGATTACCTCATACTTGTGGACGAGAAAATGCCGAGCCTGGTAGATGCTGGTATTGGAAAGTTATGCACGCCAAGCGCTGGTATAGGATTCTTTTTCTCTCATTTTTCGCATCAACAGCTCGATAATATGCACGTGACGAGTTCCAATTGTTGACGCCCATCTGCTGCTCTAATTTATACAGATAGACCGTGATAAAGCTGTGACCGTATTTGCACACTAACGAGTTTGATACCTTCGCGAAGCCCCTACGTACTCTACACAGTTAAACATCTCCGCGGGTTTTTATTGCAGCGCGGGCCGCATCTGCTCGTGAACCTCTGTTATTGGCTCGATTGTGTTCTTCTGCAGTGACTCGTTTGGGTGTGGCCATGGAGGCTGGTTGCCATGGGCTCGAGTGCTATCATCAGCCCCCGCCCAACACGCTATCATAGTATATGTGTGTAATGCAAGGATTCCACCCCACAAGACCGCCGCCACCACGGACCATCCCTACTACGTACCTGCACTGTAATTGACGAGTTCTCCAGGACTGTACCAAAATACGCTGCCTCTAGCTTCTATCATTTTCCCATGCCAAATACACCCATCTGCATTTCTCAATGGCAGCTTTACAGGAATCGGATTCGGCCGTGCGATCCACAGAGCAGGACTTGCGCCAGCTGGAGGTTCGCGACCTGGGATCTAGGTTTAGTTTAAACGGTGCACTGACGGAAACCTAGATAGAGTTCACCACGTTGGACAGTGCGCTTATAACGCCGATATACTATGATACTCTTTCCCTGGAGCAAGCTCGGGAAACGTTGCGTATCCTACAGGCAGAGACGACGGTCGATGATCTCAACGACCTGATCCCTGAAGCTTCGCTAGCAAATAGCTGCCCCGAATGGGGTGATTGGAATTCCGAAACCGACCCAACGACGCTGTCGATATCTTCCCTACGCATATCTGACAACGATCAGGATGAGGGCGAGGGGGTCGGCAAGGTGGCTGAGCTGGCAGCGATGTTTCCGATGTTCGGTCGGTTCACTCTAAAAAACATTTTGGAGAAATGCGGCGATAGCGTGGAACGAGCCACAGATGAGCTCCTCAACAGAACATACATAGATGAAGAGGAGGGTGGCTTAGTCAAAGGCATCGATGGCTTTGAGGACAATTTCAGCAGACACCATGACCGCAGGAAGAAAAAGCCAAAGAAAGGTGATCTCAACGTGTCAAGGCCACGCCACCATAGGTCATCATCGGTACCTTCCCATGGAAATCTCAATGCCAAGGAGAACACTTCGATGTGGGACAAGATGAATCAAGAAATCATCTTCATCTCAAATTCTCTTGGCATATCAAAGTCGGTTGTTTCTTCAGCCTATCACTCGAATGGCGGCAGTCTCCCGGCGACGGTGGTTTCGTTATTGCAAACACATGGTCAACACGAAAGCGGGAACGTGGAATCGGCTGAGCACTACGCCCAGCTGAGCAAACTTCTCGAAGAATTCGGCAAGGATGTGAATCCAAAATATCTTGACCAGCTTGTTAGGCTTTGCAGAGACAAAGAAGCTAACATCTTTATCTTTGCGGACATTCTACGTCAATACAAGCCGCCGGGAGCCGATTTCAAAAATATCGAGCTTAAGAATACCAGTGGTGGTAGTATGACAGCTTCAGGCAGGGTCGCGCATTCACGTCATGGCCAGGGAATAGATGAGGATTGGACAGTGGTAGGAACGTCGCTTGGATCGCCCCCATCAACCTACACACAGACGCATATCAACTATGCTGCTGCCTCAAGCATGGCAGGCACGTACAAGAATGCGCGCAATGAGGCTTTCCAAAAAGCCGCAGACTCATATCGCCGGTCCAAATCGGACAGATACATGGGTGGTGCAGCGGCGTTTTATTCAGACCTTGGCCGAGGGTACGATATGAAGACCAAAGAGTACGACAATCTGGCGGCAGAACAATTGGTCACCGAGAATAGCGACGAAAACAGGCTGGATCTGCATGGAGTCACCGTTCCGCAGGGGATCAAGATAGCCAGAGAGAGGACCACGCAGTGGTGGGTAAGATCTAGACCGGCTGAGAATGGACGTGGAATCAAGCCTTTTGTGATCGTCACGGGGCTTGGAAGGCACTCTAAAGGTGGAAACTCTAAACTGTGCCCGGCCGTGAGCAAAATGCTGCAGAGAGAAAACTGGAACGTCAGAGTTGAAGAAGGCCAGATTGTCGTGTTTTCTGCAAAGCGGTGAATTGATTATTTACGAACGATTATTATTCCCATTTTGGCACAAGACTATTTTTGTTTTTTTTTCAAATCTATTTCGTTTGGAGCGGTTATTATCTCGTGTTATTTTTGAAGGGCGAAAAAAAGCACATCTCGTTAGATATTTTAGTTTTGCTTTTGGAAACATTTTGTTAGCTTTGAGTTGTTTTGAGCGTCGGCTCACATATTGGCGTGTTGGTTTACACTTTCGTTTTGGGGCGTTTCGATTCATACATGATGTTGTTTTATGCAGGAATTATGAGATCTTACAGGGTCTCCTTCAACCCCGATCAATTCCGCCGGCCTGGTATCAGAATATGATGTACTTACTACATTCAACCGGCTGCTGGTAGGTACTTCTTAGTTTGCCAGCAGCCATGGCCGCTCCTCCCAAAACGCATCTTTGATCACATCAACGTGTCTGGTCACCACGTCAGCCTTGCGTATCTGCCGGGCAATCTTCTTCTGCCGCGTCTTCGACAGCTCCTCCTCCTCGTCCCCCAGCAGCGCTATCGTCTCTTCCTCATACTAGAAGCCGTATATACGTAAGCTCGGTGGTCCAGCCACAGTTTGTCCGGGAGCGCCCCACCTCGCGATAGATCACACTGCCCTTCCGGAACATCTCCGGCTCGTCGTTGTAGTTGATCCCAAAGCGCTTGAACAGGATCTCGTTCTTGTCCGCGGCAACCGTGCGCTGCAGCGCCTCCTCCGCCTGCACAGCGCTCATCCCGCCGCGCTGGATCAGCGCCCAGAACGTCGTGTTGTACAGGTTGTTAATATGACAATCGACCTGCCGCCACGCCACATAGTCCCGCAGCTCGGCCACACCGGGGTACACCACCGCGCGCCCATCAAAGCTCGGCAACGGCGCCGTCAGCGGCGTGTCGGGAAAGTACTCCCGCCACAGGTGCACATAGTAGGCCGTGAACGTCGACGCGATCGTCGTCACGATCTTGGCCGCGCGCCGCTCAAACAGCGCGCAGCCCCGCCGCAGCACGAAGCTGAACTCGTCGCTGACGCCGTACGCGAGCGTGATGTCTGCGAGCTCCGACACGACGGCGGTGGCCGCCGCGTTCATGAGGTGCAGCGCGCGCGCGTCGTTCGGCTTGGTGAGGGAGTGGCGCGCGGTGAACCTGCGCCTGTCAGAGGTGGGGGCGCGGAGGGGTGCATGGGGCGCACTTGTGGAAGCCGCGGCCGTCGATGCGGACTACGACGAAGGTGTTGGGCACCAGGTACTGTTCCGTTGACTTTTCGAAGGCGCGGACGTATTCATACCTGCCGGAGGGGTCAGCGGTGGGCAGGGTTGAGGGGCGCGGCGGCGGCGGAGGGGGTGGTACTTTGAGTTCGCCATTGCGGGGGTGGTGGTGGTGGATGTCCGGCGGTCCGCGGGGTTCTGGTAGTTCTATCACAACGGACGTCGAGAAAAATTACCTGTGATCCAATAAAACACTATTTTGCAATGCCCGTCAAACAGCTGCGAAAACAAAAAACTCGCGAGGCACCTGTAGCTTCTCTTCAAAACATGATTACTGAATTATTCCACACAGTGGGCATGTATGCACATTGCATTCTACTAATCACAGCTTACTACTGATGCACAAGACTAAACGATTTTAAAGGTTCGTTTTACTCTGCCGAGTCGGAATAAAAATCTAAGAAAACGGAGGGTTTGCTCTAAATCGAGAAAACCACATTTTCAAGTTTATATCATGTTTTCGCACAGCGTGTTCTTGAACCATAACTTTGGGCTCAGCCGGAAATCATAGGGTTAGGGCCCGGTATTAACTACAGTTTTGATGATGCTGGACACCAAAATATGTGGTATTAATATTTGCATTTTCAAGCTGCGCCTCCGCACCAGCCTACTGAGCACTTGTACTGCCTTCTGGCCGGCTCTTGATAAAATCCAATCTAATACTCACAGCCCGCCTGTGGGCCTCCAGCTCCTCCACCGTAGCCAGCGTCGTCACCGCCTCGCCGACATTTATCAGCCCTTCCTCGGTGAGCTCCGACGACGTGATGTGCTTGATGTAGGTAGCCAGATTCACGCCAGAGTACTGCCGGGCATATCCGTATGTTGCTAAAAATCGCGCCAGGTCAGTGAGATTCATCCATCTGGCGGGGAGTGGGTGGGGGTGGGCTTACGCAGGGAATGGTTGACCCCGGCGCTGTAGTCGCCAACGCTCTCGGGGGTCCAGTGGCCGACGAACACACTCCCGGCATTCTCAACCAGGTCTACGATCTTGCTGGCATCCTTGATCTGGAGTATCAGATGCTCGGGGGCGTAGCGGTTGCTCAGATCCAGCGCTGCTTCAATTGTCTGGGTTTGCAGGATCACGGAATGGCCTATTGATTTTCGGACAATGTCCAGACGAGGCAGCTTCATGGCCTGGGAATGGAGCTCGTCCTCAATCGCCTGCAATTGATCCTCCGAAAGGTCGACGGCAATCAGGATGACCTGGGAATCCGCACCGTGCTCCGCTTGCGACAGCAAGTCAGAGGCCACAAATGCTGGGTTTGCGGTGGAGTCGGCGATAACCAGGACTTCGGAGGGTCCGGCAGGCATGTCGATACTTACGCATGCGCTAGTATCGTTGCTGACAAGCATCTTCCCCGCTGTAACAAACTGATTTCCAGGTCCCAAGATCTTGTCAACCTTTGGAACGCTCGCTGTTCCATATGCAAGCGCTGCAACTGCTTGTGCACCTCCAGCCAATACAATTGCTTCCGCGCCAACCTTGTGGGCTACGTATACTATTTCCGGAGTAATACTTCCATCCTTTCTGGGTGGTGAAGCAATTATTATCCTCTTGCAACCGGCAACCTGGGCGGGCACACCCAGCATAAGTGCGGTGGAAGGAAGCACTGCTGTACCTCCTGGCACGTAGAGTCCGACACGCTCGATCGGTCTCACGAAGCGAGAACACTGAATTCCCGGCATAGTCTCAACGACTAGCGGCTTATCTTCTTTCTGTGCTGCATGAAATTTCCGGATATTCTCGAAGGAGATATCGATGGCCTTTTGAACTTCGACAGGTAGCTGCATGAGCTCCGGGCTGAAAGGTGCTGTGAGAACCGGTGATGTGATTTCTGCTTTGTCGAATTTGGCAGCCAATTCAATGAGAGCTGCATCCCCGCGAGTCTTGACGTCGTTTATTATTGGAGCAACTATCCCCATGATGTCCTTGGTGTTTTGAATGGGACGGGCTAGGACCTGGTCAAGTTCTTCGGCTGATCGTGACACGGCATCGAAGCGTTTCATCTGCACACGCCCTTCTGGGATGGGGGTAGGAGCCGGGGCTTTTGCTTCAACCTTTTCAGTAGGCTTCAGAAGACCCTCTTTCTCCGCCCATTTTCCTTTAGCGTCGCCTGTCCGTCTCTTGACTTTCAAGCTCTTCGCATCAAGACTTCTCTCAATATCAGCCAAGCTAACGCCGGCGCCCACACACTTTGTAAGTGCAAAGTAAATCAAATCCGCAGCTTCGAAAGAGATTTCCTGCTTTGTTTTGGCATCGCACAACTCTTCAGCTTCCTCCATTATTTTTGCGCGGAGAAGCTTCTCATCGGAGAATAATCTTTTTGTGTATGAACCGGCGGGGGCAGACTCCTTTCTTGCCTCTAGAGTTTTCTGGAGCTTAGACAATCCCGTGTAGCTACCGAAACATGTTGCGGTTTCCAGATGACAGAATCCTACACAAGTTATATGAGTTGTAGAAATTAAAATCCTCGGAAGTACCGCTTACCTGTACCCTTCTGTCTTACGACAAAGCGTAAGCAATCTTGATCACAATCCAAGTCAATCCGCAAAAGCTCCTGTGTAGCACCACTGGTAGCACCTTTGTACCAAAGTCCTCTCTTGCGGCTTTGGTACACTCCCGTCCCTGTCTTCAAACTTTCCCGTACAGACAACGGTGATGAGTAAACCAATCCCAGTGCAATGCCCTGTTCATCAACCACCAATGTGGCTATCAATTTGTCCGGTCTGTCCGAGACTACACCGGCCATGAAAACATCGGCGGCACAAAGCAATCCCGGGTTATTTTCAGGGTCGATCGTAAGAAAGGCGCTCGAAACAATTGGAATTGCAGAAAGTTTACTAATCAATGTTACATCTTCCAAAGAAGGCCGTTTCGCAAAAGACACATAGACAGGCGGCCTGTCTCCGGACCCATATTCTTGAAGCCAGCCGGTGATAAAATCAATGTCGACAATTTCGTGCGCATAAATGCCGACAGACGTGTCCGAAATCGCATCAATAATCTTGTCGCGGTTCTGTGACTCAGACTCCAGCAACAGAACAAGCCGGGACTCGTCGACTGTCAATTTCAGTTCCTGCAGCTGGGCATACGATGCAAATATCCTCGCCGCCCCAGCATCCAGAAGCGCTGTTACGTCGGCCAATTCTTTGATCGCAGTGACATTGACTGAAATGGAGTAGCGGAGTGCATTGGCGAATACATAAGATAAAGTTTCTGGCAGAGTTTCGGGGGTGACATTGAGGTAAACATGGCCAATGTGGCAGATGCTTTCGATTTTGAGACCGGACGATGGGGAGGAGGTTTCGGACGAAATGTCCAATGCGACCACGAGAGGAACAGCCATTTTAGATTCTCTAGACGGCGTAGATGTGGGAGTTGGGTAACTAGCATTTTGTCACAGCGGGGCAAAGGTGCGGCTCAACAATGACTAATGGTGGGGTACCAACCAGCGTTGATCGAGTACAGAGTGATACGATAAATTCTCAGACAATCTTCAAAAATGACGTTGTCAGGCATACCAATTTGACACATGGAAATTGGTGGATCATAAACTTCAAATTTAAACGCAGATAACTGTATCCTTCGATCGTGTATACTATCGTGGCATGTTAAGATCAAGCTAGTGTGAAATTCAAACTGCAGCGGCAACTCTCAATAACAGAACGAATGGAACCCATGTGTTCTTAAGCACCTACATTAGGCTTTCGGACATAATGTGCCATAGCTCAAATCATCGTGGAATACATGTCCCAGCTCAGCATCCTGATGAAAATCTCTACCCTGTGCCCTTTACTGCACTCACAAAAATCAAAACGTCGGCCTGTTTTTGCCACATCGCCGCGTACCACGAGAAAAATGGTTCTGCGGCAAAGAGCTTCCTTGCTTCGGGGACTTCGCAACCCTAGGTGCCTAGCACCAACACGGCCCAGTTCAAGCCCCGCCCTGCGCCGGCAAATCCTAGCCCTACGTGGCGCCCCGCCGGACTCCCATGATACATCGATTGTGGTGTGCGTTTTCTCCATTTCCTCCGGCGCCGCGGCGGCGGTCGCATTTGTAGCTTGGGCGGCGCTGGCGGTCTCGGGGGAGTCGTCGCTAAGTCGTAGGGGTGCGGCGGCGGACACATTAGGGCACTAGCGCCGGGGCATAGCGGCAACGGGATGTTGTCACAGGCGTTTTAGTCCTGCAGCTGCAACGGCGTTTTGTGTGTGCCGCCCGTTGGTGTACGATAGGGCTACCGTTATTCCAAGCTGTCACTCGTGGCACAAGGAAACATATGAACTGTGATTCGTGCTCCCAAAACTGTCTCAGAGCCTTTAAAATGTGCACTGGTATATATGATTAGGTACATACACGTCTGCTCAAACCTGGCGTGTCTTATTATGGAATTGCTCAATATGCCAGTTACTTGGTTGAAACAGCTGCATGATTGAAAGGGCCTGGAAAAAGCACATCTTGGTTCCATGGCCAGCCATACAAGCAATTTGGCAACGTCTGTTCACATTGCACAGCTGTGGAAAACAATATTACAGTTCAAAGCTCGGACATTGGTTAAATTTACAGTTTTATGATTTTTGAATGAGTAAGTATGAACAGGTATAGCACATGTTTATGTGCGGATTAAAAAATTCCTAAACAGATCCGGTCAAAGTATATCTAATCAAAAAGGGAGAACGCAGAACCCATGTTACTGAACCATATCACAAACTTGCAGTCAAACTTGCATCACAAAAAATTGTGTCTACAACTCCAGTCCTATCCCCAGCCCATCCAGCCCTTTCCTCTTTTTCTGAGCATTCAGAATGCCAAATCGGATCGCAACTTCGGCTACCGTTACGAAGATTGATAGTACAATGAGCGCAATAATGATCCATGTAATCCTACTCATGTTGCTGTCCGCAATGCTGTCTGTGAGAATTTCGGCCAAATCAAGGAAGACGCCACAGCGAGAATTCAAGACCATAACGCGTGGTTGAATTTCAAGGTACTCCCGCACTGCAATATAAAGTGGATGCAACGCAGGTTCAGACCAAAAGAACTCTGGAACATCCAACACATTGGAGGATAAATTCACGTCGACACGTAGTCTAAAGAGCCGACCGGACATCTTGATAACCTCCTCTCTTTTCATTCCTAGCTGTCCTGTTAAAGCCAATTTTTTTGGTATATGCTCGACGCCCGCCATAGTTATGTTCATGCGTTCCTCGAATCTGCACAACTTTGTAGACTGGGCTATTGCATGTGAAATTGCCAATTTAATCATGATGTCCCCAGATCGGATTGTGATCATATCGTTATAGATCTAGTAAACCAAAAGTAAGAAAAATCCTTCAAATAGATTTAGGATATACATACTCTGGGAGACCGAGTCTTCGATGAATATTCAAAATGGAATTCTTCCGACTCGAAATCTTCCTCTGTCATTGGGCCCACTATCAGCTGCTCCCGTTTATCTCCGGCAAATGTTAGGTCGGCCAGAATGTCTTTTTCTTGACGCTCAGTCAAATTCCAAAACACAACAACGCCATAACTAAACACAAACATTTCTCCTACAGAATTCATATCCATTCGATGCCCATCTTTGGGACTCTCTGGACGCGAATGTTCAACATGATCCTCGTCTGTGGAAGAAGGTCGACGATCTTCGTGGGATGCTCCTTCTGGTCCCTCTTCGTCGGCAGAGTATCTTCGCTGATCGTAAGTTTCAAAGTACCCCTCATGATAATTTCTTTGCTCAGAGCGCTCAATCTCAACATCCAGGACCGGTTTTCCACCTGGGTTTTTAAGAGCGGGAGAACTCTTAGTTCGATATCCCTCACTGCCAGGCAGCAATGGCAAGTGATACGCGACATAGAGACATTCATCATACAATTTTGTCCTTGCTCCGTGAACTTCTCTTAAGAATTTCGATGTTCCTTTAAGTCGGTATGCATCAGCCGTGCAATAGGCCGTCACACGTGAAAACTTTTCGGCTCGGCGGGATTTAGGTAGTCGTTCAGCATAACTTTTCCTTGGAGGAACCCTCGAGGATGTCTCCACATCTTCTTGCTCGAGAGCTTCTTCCTCGTCATTCCGTATAGGTCCCTCTTCGTCCTCTTCTTGGTAATCCCATGTAGCCTCACCATCTATCGTTTCTGGGAGTAAAACTAGTTTCTCAGACACCTTTGACGAGCGAATGGGCAAAACCCGGCTTTGGTCGACAACGCGCCTCGGATCTACAGGTTTAGGCACTGGCCGAGCTGAAGCCGATGAAGAACTCCGGGACCTTTGTAAATGCGAAAGAGGGTTGTTGCGAATCTGGCCTGATGGTATTTCGGAAGTGCCGCGAAGCATGGAGTCTACCGATACGAATCGAACCATAGATGGGATCCCCCCGCCACCCCTTCCAATACCATGACTAGTGTGGTCTGTATTATGCGATACATTATGACGACCTGTGTATACCGCATTCGTGTTTTGTGACGATGATCTCGTTCCAGGGCGGGGGCCAGAATCTCGAGAGTCTGTGACCTATCACGAGCTGTGTGTTAGGATAAGTGAGGCTAAAGATGCATAACAGAAAAATACCAGAACAGTGGGCCGCCGCTTGGGTGCTGGTGGTGTAGTTGTCATCTTTCTTAAGAATTCGCAAAGTAATTGTGAGGTTTAGTCAAGAAAGTGTGCATGATAGCTTAAACCCTAGCCCACCGGGAGATCTTGAGCTATCATCTAATCAATTGTCATTTACACTTTTTTGTAAATACCGCCAGTTTCGTACAACTGGTCAATTTATACACGTAAAAGCATTATATACAATCACTTTATATCGCTATATTAGCATACTACCAAGTATGTAACTCAGGTAGCATCAAATGCTGTATGTGTAAGAACGTGATATCTTACTAATTTGACAGTTACCTCCTGTCAATATTGCCAAGCCTTAATGAAGGTTCATGAGGTAACCATAACCCAAGTGCTAAAGATGCAGAATCAACACCCATCTCTATTTAGGTTTCACCACAGGTATCAATAAGACATTAATTCATCATGGGGGGTAATACTCAAGACCTTCCTGTTGAAACACAACCCAAAAGCTCTCCTCTCCCGTCGAAAAATCCTCTTCCACTTTCCGCAGCTCAAGAGGGCCAGGTTCGAGATTTCTACTACGCTCGCGTACGAGGTCTCTGTGCAGAGGAAATACGGAGTGCGTTTCCCCTGTAGCTTTCTCTTATCACTAAAGGCTAGTATCATATCTGAATACAATTAGCTGATTTGTGATTAGTCTTCGCTGAATGTGCACGGAATCGAACAGTTTCTGCAACTTGGGCATGCCGTAAACAACGGGCTGGCATGAACCAGTGTATGGTTGCCAATGCAACCCAGGCAAACCAGGATGCGGCACGAGAAGAGTGGTTTCGTCACAGAATTGAGAAAAGGCGGTTACAGGAAGAAGCAAAATCCTCAAAGGACAGTACATAGTTAACGAATAACACAATAGATGCATCATAGATAGTAGCAAGAGGCATGTGTATTATATTATGGCGTTGAACAGGATTCTTTTTTTTTGTGTTAGAGTTTTTTATCACAATGGCTGGTAGATACATCATTGTGGGTGGAGACATCATTGTACCCTAGGTGAATTGAGTATCAAATACAAAGTAACTTGACTACTAAAAAATAATACTTTGCGCTCATCAAATAGGATCTAGAAAGTCATTCAAAACTATGGCAATCGTATACTGTAAGAAAACATGTGTCTTTGGGTTGTAACTTCAAAAATTGCTTTTCGAGGGTGCCCGGAATTTTAACATCAGTTAGAATTTAGGTGCTTGTGCAGGACGCCTTACTCGCTAATAGAGAAGCACAGCTAAAATTTGCGGATTATCATGCATCGATCATATTGCTATCTCCATCGCCCGCTGTAGACCCACCAAACAAATCCCCATCCATTTTGTCACCATCTTCATCATCAGCACCGACGAGACCACCGCCCATGCCCATGATCGCTCCTGTCATAGGGGGCGCTTGCATTTCCTCGTCCTCTTCACTATCTGTAACTTCCATCCACTCCTCCATGCCCTGAGCCAAATCCCAGTTGATACCGGTAAGACAATACTTTTCTGGAGGTAACCTAACTCCAAATTCAGGGCCTACTGTTGGCAATGCGACTCGATTCCTTTCTTGTGCGATGTCCAAAAGAAAGTCCTTTGGCAATCCAGGACTAAATTGATGATTGACTCTAGACGCAATGGACATTCTCAAATCATCGACTACGATGTTAGCGGATGGATTTTGTCCGCCGGTATTTGCAGTATTATTTATAGCGTCAGAGAATAACAGTGCATCCTGTAGCACAGACGAAGTGTAACGGTAGGCAAAGTCCATCAGCATCAAAGGTACACGTTCTTGATACGAGGATACACCCATTGAAGCCAAAATCAAGTGTATAACTCTTGCGTCACGAGGTTTTCGCGCATGTGAGTCGACCGTAGTATTTGTGTCATGTTTGGTATCTGTGAGCGTGGAGTTCGTAGGTACGGTTGGTCCATTCGAGGATGGCTGGTCGGTGGTCGCGATGGGTTCAGCCATGCTGTGAGTGGTACCATTGTTGATGGTATCTGTCATTTCGGTGTACTTGTGATGTAGTACTTTGGAGCTCTGAGATTACCGTTAGTTATGTAAGCGCTACCGTAAGCTTCTACCGTAAAGCGGCGACCCAGAAATATTGAGGTGCTCAGTAGACTAAGTAGGCTAGTGACTCTGCACGATGCAGTCGCCTTGGCATGTTTAGTTGAAGGCAACTTAAACAACCCTGTTTACAGCATCACCACCATCACTTTGCACTCAAAGTACTAACCAGCACCAGATTGGTATCGAATTCGAGTAGTGCTACGGTTATAGTTTACGACAACAGAAAACTTCTCTTTCAACCGTACGTTCTTCGATTGGCCTCCGTTGTCGGAGTCATTCAAAGGCTCTACCGCAACCATCTGGAGCTTGGAGCTTCCATCGTGAAGTAATTAGGACTATCTACCGACAAATACCCGGAGTATCGTGGTTCTTTAAGCGCACGTCGCTAACAGGATGGATGATTATGCAGAGGAAATATCGGCAGAAGACTGCTGGCAGGGTAGCTTTTCTTAACCATCAACATCTCTTCACTCCCGAACTGATTTATTTCTTCGCTTAGTGATCAATGCGTTCTTCAATGAAAAGGGACTGGTTTCTCAACAGCTAAATTCTTTCGATGAGTTTGTCGGACATACTATGCAGCAGATGGTTTTTGAAGATGCATACCTAAGTCTTGATCAGAATATACCTCAAAGTGAAGATGGCGTAGTTTTGCGTCGTTACGAAATCACATTTGGAGACATATTTTTATCGCGTCCGACCATGACTGAGGGCGATGGATCTACACAGCCAATGCTTCCTCACGAAGCTAGATTGCGAAACCTCACATACTCTTCGCCGGTATATTGCGATGTCAAACACAGAGTAATGGCTGCTCGTGAAATCGATGGGTCGGTTTCGGATGAGGAAAGCGGTGCCTCGGATACCGAAACACAGGCCAAAGAAAAAGGAGGCCCGAAATATTCATGGAACGTAGAGATGGACTCAACTCCTGCGAAGGCTTTCGTTGGGAAAATGCCCATAATGTTACGGTCTCAATATTGTATTCTCAGAGATTTCACTGAATTGGAATTACCGCAATTCTCCGAGTGTCCATATGATCAAGGTGGATATTTTGTTATAAACGGATCCGAGAAAGTATTGATTGCCCAGGAAAGGAGCGCTGCAAATATTGTTCAGATATTCAAGAAAGCCCCGCCTTCTCCAACGCCTTTCATTGCGGAAATACGAAGCGCAGTAGAAAAGGGCTCTCGCCTGATTAGTAGCTTGACCATCAGTCTACATTCCAAAGGAGAGGCACGGGGAGGCTATAATGCTACGATCAAATCAAGCTTGCCTTATATCAAGCAAGATATTCCGATTGTAGTTGTTTTTCGTGCGCTTGGAGTTGTCTCTGATGAGGATATCTTGAACCATGTTTGCTTTGACCGGAATGATACAGAAATGCTTGAAATGATGAAGCCATGTATTGAAGAAGCTTTTGTGGTACAAGATCAAGGAGTTGCACTTGATTTCATCGCTCGACGTGGAGCGACACCAGGCGCCAACCGCGACCGGCGAGTCAGGCATGCTCGAGAAATCATGCAAAAAGAGCTTTTGCCTCACATTTCCCAAGAACAAGGAAGTGAGACGCGCAAGGCATTTTTCCTAGGATATATGGTCCATCGACTACTACAATGTGCGTTAGAACGTCGTGAAGTTGATGATCGTGATCATTTCGGAAAGAAACGTTTGGACCTTGCTGGTCCTCTACTTGCCTCACTCTTCCGGAACTTATGGAAAAAGTTGACCAAAGATGTTTATAAGTATTTGGAGAGATGTGTCGAAACTGGAAAAGAATTCAGTCTTGCACTTGCGGTCAAGTCAAATACTATCACAAATGGTCTCAAATATTCCCTGGCGACTGGGAATTGGGGTGACCAAAAGAAGGCGAGTGCTGCAAAGGCTGGTGTCTCACAAGTTTTGAACCGGTATACATTTGCGTCGACATTGTCCCATTTACGGCGAACGAATACACCTATTGGGCGCGACGGGAAGATTGCTAAACCACGTCAATTGCACAATACGCATTGGGGACTTGTATGCCCGGCAGAAACTCCGGAAGGTCAGGCGTGTGGTCTAGTCAAAAATTTGTCACTCATGTGCCATATCACGGTTGGAACACCTGGTGACCCACTAAAAGGATTCTTCTCTGAACAAAACATGGAACTCTTAGAAGAGTACGAACCTCAACGGTCTCCTCATGCTACCAAGGTATTTCTGAATGGTGTTTGGATTGGGATACATAGAGAGCCTTTGAACCTCGTTCGTTTGGTGCAAGGCCTTCGGAGGGATGGCACAATTAGCCATGAAGTGAGTGTTATCCGAGACATCAGAGACCGAGAGTTTAAATTATTCACGGACGCTGGCCGAGTTTGTCGACCATTGTTTGTGATTGACAATGATCCCACTCATGAACGTCGCGGGCAGTTGGTATTAACTAAGGAACATGTTCAAAAACTGAAGGATGACGAATGGGTACCTGAGGAACAGCGCTTTGGTTGGGAAGGCCTATTGGGATGTGGAGCGGTTGAATATGTCGATGCAGAAGAAGAAGAGACCATAATGATTGTTATGACGCCCGAGGACTTGGATGTAGCACGACAAGTCCAGCAAGGATTTGAGTTAGAGGACGAAACCGACACAAACAAACGTGTGAAAACCCCCTTGAACCCGAATATGAACCAATATACACATTGCGAAATTCATCCAAGTATGATACTAGGAATTTGCGCGAGTATTATTCCATTTCCGGATCATAATCAGGTAAATTAGAACATGTCTCCGTTTTCTCAAAATTCATACTGATATTCCCCGAAGTCTCCCAGAAATACCTATCAATCAGCCATGGGCAAACAGGCTATGGGGGTTTTCTTGACTAATTATGCCGAAAGAATGGACACAATGGCAAATATTCTCTATTACCCACAGAAACCATTAGCAACAACACGTTCTATGGAGTTCTTGAAATTCCGGGAACTTCCAGCTGGACAGAATGCTATTGTTGGTATAATGTGTTACAGTGGGTATAATCAAGAGGATTCTGTGATCATGAATCAAAGTAGCATAGACCGTGGACTGTTTCGCAGTCTCTTTTATCGGTCATACATGGACCAAGAGAAACGCATTGGCATAACGACGCTTGAAGGGTTTGAGAAACCCACTAGGAGTAACACTCTCAAGTTGAAACATGGCACATATGAAAAGCTTGATGAAGACGGGCTTGTCGCCCCTGGTGTGCGTGTCTCTGGAGAGGATATAATCATCGGAAAAACAGCACCAATTCAGGCCGATGTTGATGAAATGGGCCAGAGACAGAAGTTCCATACGAAGCGCGATGTATCGACGCCTCTGCGAAGTACGGAAAATGGAATTGTTGACCAAGTTATGTTGACAACCAACGCTGAGGGGTTGAAGTTTGTTAAAGTAAGAATGCGAACGACAAAAATTCCCCAGATTGGGGACAAATTTGCCTCTCGTCACGGACAAAAAGTAGGAATATCTTTTCGTTCTGTTGAATTATCTCTAACCTCATATAGGGCACAATTGGTATCACATATCGAATGGAGGATATGCCGTTTACCTGTGAGGGGATTGTCCCTGATTTAATCATAAACCCACATGCCATTCCCTCACGAATGACAATAGCACATCTTATTGAATGCCAGCTCAGTAAAGTGTCATCCTTGCGAGGATTTGAAGGGGATGCTACCCCATTTACGGATGTGACGGTTGATTCTGTATCAACTCTACTGCGTGACAGTGGTTATCAATCCCGAGGGTTTGAAGTCATGTATAATGGTTACACAGGAAAGAAATTAGTTGCACAGGTGTTTTTAGGGCCTACTTATTATCAACGACTTCGGCATATGGTTGACGACAAAATTCATGCTCGGGCCAGAGGACCTGTACAAATACTGACTAGACAACCGGTAGAAGGTCGTGCACGAGATGGTGGTCTTCGTTTCGGTGAGATGGAACGTGATTGCATGATATCCCATGGAGCTAGTGCATTTCTCAAAGAACGGTAGGCTTCGATTACCCCGGTTTATATGCCTTCTAACATGGGGGCAGCTTATTCGAAGTTTCCGATGCTTTCCGCGTTCACATATGCGATATATGCGGATTGATGACACCTGTAGCGTCAGTAACAATGCATCTTATTCTGCGATGAAATACTGATATACGTACAGAAATTTAAAGAAGAATTTGTTTGAGTGTAGACCATGCCGCAACAAAACAAAAATCTCACAAATACATCTTCCATACGCGGCAAAGCTCTTATTCCAGGAATTAGCGGCCATGAACATCGCTGCCCGGATGTACAGTAAACGATCTGGTGTTACAATACGTCAATAGTTATTGGAAACAAATTAGTACAGTTCAATGGGCTCTTTGAATATATAGCAGCAGAGGAACTCAAGTCCCTGGGTCGTAGCTGTGTTTATGTGTTCCCCCTCAATCAATACAGTAAAACTTAATACTCGCTCGTGGAAATGGTTGGCACACACAAAGTACTAGCTGAGACGAGGCAATTAGCCACATCACGGATGGGAAAAAACATAAATATGAAAAAAAAAAAAAGAAACTTTTTGTAACGCGATAAATGTGAATAGATATAAGACAGGCTGTATTTATATTTTGATGTTGATTCTAGCAATATTTAGTTAGGTTGGACTAGTGGCGGGAATTTTGGTTTTGCCAAATTTTTATGTTCCAACTTTCCACGACCTGTGATCGATGCTTCACTCCACGCATGAGAGCATCGGTCTGAGAGCCAGCTGTACAGATACAATCATCCATTAATGATATTCAATTTACTTTTTTCTAGTGTGTGTATGCACAAGACACAATCATGGCATCTCATACAGGGAGATAGATTAAAGAAAACTAAGACAACTATCCTCTCAGTCTGTGTGATATTTGGCGGAACTTCGGTGCAGTTGAGTAATCAACTGTAGTAGCAGCTATAGCGTTTGTACCGAACATTCACACGATTCGTAGAAAATATTGTACTTCATAGATGCGGCCATAGATTGTAGTTGTTTCATCGAACATTTACAAGCCTATGTGTTTCCCATGATAAAGCACCCGTTGCACGTTGAAGCTATAACTTATAAACTTATGATTTGAGGCTAAACATTGTTTTATTTGTATTATTCAGTGATATTCTCGTTTTTCTAGCTAGGACATAATATCAACAGTGTGGAGCGTTGAGGGTTGTTGCAGCGGGGGTTTAGGCAAAATTGGAAATCTATGTCAAGAAACAGTAAAGTGTCTATGGAAGAGCATCCTAAGATTATATCTGAACCCATTTTTCTACCACAAAATGTTTTTAATTCTGCAAAATGTAATTCCTTTATATGGAGGTGGCCCCTGCTTTACCTGGTTACCAAATACATCCTGGAAGTTTTAGGAGTACCCCTGCACTTTGTAAAGTATCTTAGCCTGCATAGAGCTAAATTCGAGGCATTGTAAACGGTTGTTAGCATTATTTGCGTATCTCAAACTTCGAAAGATATGCGTGGAGTACTATCTGCCATTAGCGGAAACTAAGTCTGGTGCTACGTTACACGAAATGGTACGTGTAATACACAAGAGATAATTAGACTTTTTGCCCCGCTGTATGTAGTAATCGCATCACTCAGCTGGATGAACAAATCGACCCTTTTCATGCATACCATAGAGATAGTTTTTCTCACACTATCCATCTAGTTTCTACACTGTCCAACGATGAATCCATCGCAATCTGCATCATCCGCTGACCAGACATACACTGTTGGAGCACCCCTAATCGGAAGGAATCACGACAGTATTCAGCTCGGAAATGGCGTCGATGAACAGCTAGATACTTTGCAGATGTCTCCGTATGGTTCTGCGCAACAAAATGTCGGCCCCGGCGGAATGCTCTCTAACGGCAACATGCAAGCTATGCTTGATCCACCCCTCATGATGTCAATGAATTTGGGAGCAGGAAATGGCATGACTCTTCATCCTCAGCTATGCAGTGGTGGTGACCAATTCACAACATTGGCAGCCACTGCTCCCATGGGAATTCCAGGTGATTATGGAAACATGGGTGGGAGCATCTTGACAGAGTTTACGAAACGACGAAACTGGTCCCAAAGAATCCTGGAGGAGCTTCAGGATCTTTTGCACATAATCACGCCTACGGGGAAAATTGTCTACGCATCGCAGTCCTGCAAGACTTTGACCGGATTTGAGCCTGAAGAGCTGATCGGAAAGTTCATAACGGAATTCATTCATGAAGACGACTCAGCACTGTACGTCCTATGACTAGTGCGATTGAAAAATCTGTATAGTTCCAACTCATGTGACTTGCAGATTTGTGCGCGATTTCAATGAATCGATAGCGACAGGACGCCCTCTTCGTTTGTTCTATCGCTTTCGCAAATTTGATGATACATATTGTATCTTTGAAACACATGGCCACCCCCATATTTCGGATGCACCTCAAGTTGATCCATCATCTTTGCAATCGGTCTGCAAAGGCTTTTTTATGATGGCTAGACCATATCCTACACGAAATGCCGCTTTACTCGATTCCTTTTTAGAGCACAAAATTGAAAACGAACGCTTGATGAAAAGAATAACAGAATTGCGCCAAGAAGAGAATGAGGATCAACAGCAACAGCGACAACGGCAACAGGCCCACACTGATAATGGATTACAGAGTGTAAGCCAAGGATCGTTTTCAGGAAATGACACACCGATGTCGACATCTCATACACCTTCTTCGACCGATTCTATGCCGCCTCCTGCAAAGCCATTGAGTGCGCTTACTCGGCAAAACTTGGATCGTATGGAAGCTTCAAGCGCTGCACGAAGTGAAGGAATCCGAGACAAGATGGCACGATACGATGGCACTACGCATATGGATACCATAGAGATTCTCACTGGACTTCGATATCGCGAAGGTGAACGTTCCAAGGGAATCAGCACTGGTGATACTTCACCTGCATTAATCCGAGGGGATGTTGGGGTTCCTATACCTCTAGATAAGGAGAACCGCCAAACTTCTGATAAAAAAAAGAAACAAAAAGTTGCGGATGAATATGTCTGTACGGACTGTGGTACCCTGGAAAGCCCCGAGTGGCGAAAAGGTCCGAAAGGTCCGAAAACATTGTGTAATGCATGCGGCTTGCGATGGGCTAAGTTTGTTCTCCTATCATAGAATATAATCTTAGACGAACTCTAATCATTCTATAGGAAGGAAAAAAAGCGAAATGCTTCATCAAATGTCACATCAGTACCTACTGCCAGTGGCCCAAGTAACATGAGCTGAATTTGAGTGAATTTGACTTCTGGATGCCTTATTGCTCGTTTTCTAGACATCAGGTGTTAGGTATTGGGGAGTTTTTGTGTGGATCGGTGGATTAACGGCATTGCAATTATTCTTTAAATTGCACACTTGTTTTTTTATTTCTCATCTTGGCGTAAACTGAAGTTCATTACACTTTGTACATATATATAAAATTATGCTATGACATCCAAAATCCTTCATTATGGTCATGGGCGAGGAAGAATTCACTGAGATTTTCTTTATTCGGTTTACTAGATACACAACAATCTATTAGGGCAATTTTATACCTTGGTTGCACTACGTAGTTGTAAATTTGATAATCGACAAATAATTTAGGCCTTGAGTCCAGTAATCATATGTTTCCTATATGTTAGTAGTCTAGGTACGTACCAATATCTGATCCGCATTTTGAAGACCCCCGAGGGTTAGAGGTCAGCTGACCCGCAAACACCCGTTGATTAGCCCCACCATCAACAATCACTAGTGCTTTCCATTCGGAAGCGAGCAGTTGAGTAAGCCACTAGCGCCGGCCCGCTCGTAACAACGACATCAAAGAATCTCATTCAGAGTGTTGTTTTCCCTAATTCCAAATTCCACAGCTCTCTATAATCAATCTTTGGCTCTATTCGCAAAAAAAAAGCTCTGATATCCCAGCCTTTGATAGCTGCCTTTAAATTCAACTACTTGCTCTGTATATTCCCATTCACTCAAGATGGCTAGCAAGACGACTACCGGAGGTGCAGATGTGAAGAGTAGGTTGACACTGCAATTTCTATCTTCATGGGCTCTAATTTTGTTCTAGCTACAGTCAAATCTGTGGATATGGTATTTCTTTGATACTGTAGTTTTACGTAGATGGCCCTAATACCCGTCAGTCAGAGGAAATGTCGCAGGTAGCACAAGAAACAGGTATGCTCCCGTTGTTTGAGCTCTCGATGATTCATGCTTACCGAGTATTCAGCCAAGAGAACGATGCAAGAACATAATGTAGAGAAGGTAGTGCTGTCGAGATCTTTGCTATAGAACGTGCTTAACATTTGCAGGACATTGCTCAAAACATCAAGAAAGAGGTGAGCATCAGAAGCTATGTCAAAATCACCACAATTGCTGATTGGTTTAACAGTTTGATTCTAAATATGGAACTACATGTAACCGAGTTGTCTGTCTCCCCGCAAGACCTACTTACTAAATCGATGCACAGGGCACTGTATTGTCGGACGAAACTTTGGGAGTTTTGTGACTCACGGTATTTACAAAGCCAACAGTTATGATTTTTTAAACCATCAACTGACGATTGATCTTAGAAACAAAGCATTTCATCTACTTCTACGTTGGAAATCTCGCTGTACTTTTGTATAAGACAGCTTAGATATCATTATAGGCATCGTCGTGTAGATGAAGACTCCCATGCGTTACTTCTTGCTGCAAACTTCGCTACCTAAGTATCAAAGTTCAAAGTGTTACCCTGAGAATTATTATTTTAAAAGACGTACGTGATTTGCATATATAATGTCTGCAAACACCAAATAAATCCCGTGCAGAATGCATCGGCTGCTTTGAACTCCGCGAAATTTTCGTAGGTGTACCGAGACCATCGGACGTTCTAAGATGTCCATATAATTGTAGTCATGCATACTTGACTTGATATACTGAATCTCATGAATCAAAACAGGTCACCTGACCTGCACATGATTGTTGAAAGCCCATCAATGTAGGCAAAATGCTGCATAGCCCCCATCAGATCGTATTAAATCCAAACTCATTAGGTGACTTCTGTAGGATTTAGGATATGGACTGATCAAATAGGATTTTAACGACAGCAAACAAGATGTTTTTGCAAGCGGCTGGCGTTCCACTCAATAAGTATATTCTTGGCATCATGTCCGTCGCTAAAGAGCTCTTTGACACGTTTATTGCTAGCCTTGTGATGTTCCCTGCTGTCCAGCAAAAAAGGATAGCTGCTATTACCTAGAGTGGTAAGAGCCGTGAGGGCACTTGCTAGTCGCTTCAAGTACTCCGTAAAATCACGAAATCCTCTATGACCTCTATGAGGCATGGCCTTCCCTCTCAAGAGAAACCCTGTTGCCGTCTTTGTAACCGAAGGTGTTCAGAGCTATCAAACTATGTATTTATTGATTGTCTAGCTCACAGGGTGTCATCATTCGGTGTATGATACTACTACTAGTCACCTATTCATACTCGAACCACTCTGTGCTAAAATCCTCTCAAACAAAGTGTAGTCAATTTTCAAAAATAGCTTTTTTTGCAACCTTTTCTGTCCCATTACTTCCCATTTAAAAAACCAGTTCAAGAAACAAACAGACATTTAGGATTTTTTTTTAACGTATTCAAGAATTCAAGCTTGCCAGTGCCGCATGATCTTCCCACGAGACCGCATATCCAAGAGTTCCACTTAAACCTCATGATATTCAGTCACAGAATTTTAATTTTTTCTTTCTTGAAAACTCAGTATCTCAAGATATGCGGCACTGAAAGCTTCATATCCTCGTTTTCAACGGATGAGTGACGATTGGAATCCTACAAAGTCCTATAAAGCTCAGATAAGGACTGGAGCAACCAGAGCTACATATGTAATACTAAACATCGCATACAACCCGAGAATGTTAAAAAGACAAATACAAAGTTCAATCAACAGCGCCAGAATCTCTCAAGTAATCGTTTCGCAAATTCACAAATGCTCCAGGGCCTCCATCATAGCTTATATCCTGCACAAGGACGCTGGATTGCTTTATGAGCCTTTCTAACGCCGCAACAGAACTTTTTCCCAAAGACACTACAGCAAGTTAGGTATTTGAAAATGTTGAACGGGTAAAACATACCAAGAATCGCAGAATTAAGTTCCTCTGCGTCTGCAATCCTTCCGTTTTCATCCAGTAAATGAGCCAAAACTGAGGATTTGGGATCTGTGTACGCAAGTAAACTGAATGCTTCTTCCAGTGGCTTTTTTATTTCCGGGCGAGTGTCTGATGAAAAATCTACCCGCAATTTTTGCCCGTATTCAACGGCAGCATCCAAAGCATTATTTACTTCAACCTTAGCATCGCCTGAGTCATAATCCTCAACCTCCATGTTCTCCCATTCAGATCCGAAATGTACTGGATCATCAATATCCATATCTTGAATGTACCCTTCGTGTGTGTGTCCATTCTTAGGACACGCCTGCACTGTTTCTGAAACTGCACGGATCATTTCAACCAACTTTCTTCGGCGTAGTCGAAAGTATAGAAGCTCATTATCTTCTAATACTTTAGGATAGAAAGTGTTCGTTAATTTCAAGGCATGATCAACGTCTCCTTGCAAAATAGCGTTCCGAATCTCTAGTATATCATCAGTATGTATGCTCTTTATGTATTCACCAGAGTTATACTTTGCCGATTCACTGCGTCCGTATCCCCCTTGGGATCTAAAGGGTGGGTATTAGATCTCCCAGATGTTGAATCTAGAGCCTGACGCTCATGATATATATCTTTAGCAAAGGCCCTTGCCGTGTCAACATATCCATCATGTGTCAAATATTGTGAAACTAGAGCCTGTATCAAAGCTGTCTCGTCTAACTCTGGGCAAAGTTTTGTGGTGGAATGTCGGTGAATCGCATGATAGGTTCTGGCCTTTTCCATCTATTATGGATGAGATTAATTTTCTACACCTTGTGGATCATAAATAGGATAGAAATACCTTCATGTAGTTATCAATATCAAACACAAATCCTTCCTGACCAAAGTTTGCTCTGATATGTTCTCCTGCTTTTTTCATCCCTACTACCGGGAATAACTTTCCCTTGTCAATATCACGAAATGCAATACCCAAATCTACCCCATTCTTGGTGAAGAAAGCAGAGTTTGTTCGAAAGTTCACCCCACACCCAATTACATCATTAGTAGTGAATTTTGGACCATACTGCTTTCGTGTTCCCTGACAGCAGAAAGAATTCCCATCGTCTCCATGATATCCCCAGGATTCTTGTTCCCACCCGGGTAATTTGTTCAGTGATACTTTATCTGTACAAAAGCCAATTCCAATTAACCTGATAATTCTCAGTATAGGATCGTAAACGCTGAAACTAATATCGAGAGTCCCACCCTTCTTTACCCTTGGAAACAACAGTAATTTCATAATAGAATAGCCCGCATTGAGGAGGCATATGTCTATCTGCACGGACAGCTGCGGCATCTGCTTCGTTAACTTTGGCAGGCCCTGCTTCGTTCATCAGCAAATTTGTAGTCTTCTTCGAATGATTCAACAACTGACCAGTAAATCTAGCCTCGCATCCATTTAGCAGCTCTATGGACGAAGATTTGTCGTCATCGTTCCATCGGCTTGGCAATGCATTCAGCGACTGCTCGCCAAATGGTATGTTTTCCACAACGTCAAATGCTAGCCCTCTATGACTGCGTGATGTTTTCCCTGGTGTTGGAAGCGGCATAGATTGTGAAGACGAGCTTGGGTCGAGATCTTCGGACGATCTAGAAGCTAAACGTTCGGCATAGAGAGATTCAGAAAGATAACTTGGAACTGTCGCACGATGCTGCTGTGATTGCTCAGAGCCAAAAGTATCACGTTGAGGTGTGCTAGTAGTGCCAGATATTGTTAAATCTGAATGTAAGTTGAAGCTCCGAGCTTGTCCTGAAAGTACAGAGGCGTACGAGCTATTTGGGGCCACACCAGAGCTTCGAGTCGACATTATTACGGGGGCCGGATTAAAGGCTACCTGTACTGTGTTGGTCATGTGAAATTCGATCTGCGAATACTCCAGTCACTGTAGCCCATCCAGTTGTAATTGCAAGTTAAGTGTCCTCGGCTACCGATAGTGGGGTGGCGATATGATGCTATAAGATGCTGGAACGCGACGCACGGGTGGGCTGCACTCTAAAACGAACAACACGAGTCGTTGCTTTGATCCAAGAGTAGGAATCACTAATATTTGCTGAATTCAATTTAAACAAATTTTTCTAAATCCCAAGAACTATGATAGTTGAAGGAATCCAGAAGGCAGACCAACATGCCGGAAATAACCCACGGTGGGACACAGTGATGCAATGGGCATAGGTACATCTTACTTAGGCCTGCAACATAACCACTTACATATGTCTACTTCATGTTTGACACCTGAAGGATCATAATCGCGTTTTTTTTTTTTTATGTCCTCTCTCATAATCAATACTACAACTACCACCAGTCCTTGGCTTCACCCTTTCAGCGAAAAATATACATCATGTGTACAACCACGGCCAAAACTTGTCGCATACTACCTAAAGTGACAGGTTAGAAAGAGCAACAGCGAACATTTACAACTACCCTGTCAGTTTACATTACACCGGAGCATTTGACAACAAACTTTCTGAATGCTCTTAACATAAACATAACTCAGTACAAATGCATAATTCTTAAAAGAGATAAAATTACTGATGCATAGTTCACTGTCAATGGCTGATTTCAGAAATGCCTGTTTAAACAATGTCATTTGGCTATTATGGTGATATAAGCCAGGTGGAGACAACGGGATCGGTTGCAAGGTCAAATTTATGTGTAAAAGGTCGATTAGTAAGCGCTCTTCAAATAATGATCATAATTCTCTATCCGTATGTTTGAACCCATTTCATAAGTAATATTTGTTGTGCGGTGGGTAAGTTATCTTGCAAATACCCTTTTATGAACGTAAAACCACAGATGGCCGAAACCATCTGTCACCGTACTTGAATATATGTTACATCAGACACAACCCCGCATACAACCCCGCGTCCAGTCTCACCTCCTAACCAACTGTGCATTTTCAAGCCCACGAGCAATCCACCGAGAATGTCTTTAGCCGAGGCCTTAGGGAATACGGAAGATTTCAATTGGGAAGCTTATGCCAACGAAGAATTGGATATCCTCACCGCTGGTGAATTTGCGGAAAGTTTAGCAGAAAGGCCAAAAAGTTCAGCGAAAAATAGTCGACTGTTAGAAATATCTAGTGCTGAACATGCAACGCCAGTTTTACTATCCAAGTCGATAACCACCAACAATGTTAAAGAGATTCACGAACTACTACAGTCCTCCAAGTATAGTAGTGCTTGTTTAGAGGTAGCCTTTGAATATAAACAAAGCTCCTCGCCTAATATACCCGCATTCAAAGCAATACTGAAACTCCAAGACCGAAGGACTCATGAACCTGTGAAGGAAATAGAGACACAACAATTTTATCCTTCGAAAAAAGGTGCTAAAGAAGAGGCTGCGCGATTGGGTGTTGAATTTGTAAATAATCTACCGGAGGAACTTAGCAATCGTTTCTCAGAGGTTGAGAGCAACGCAAGTGACTCCGTCTCTAGCGAATGGATAGGAAAATTAGCAGGTGGGTCCAAATTTGTCCTTTATCGGCAAGTACAACATCAGGTAATCATAGAAGCAGAATTTTGTCAGAAAAAAAACGTTATGCCGGAATATAGAATATATGAGGTAACAACAGCTTTAGGGAGTCTCTTCTCTTGTGAAGTGGCACTACCTGCAAAAATCAACATACCAAAAATCGAAGGCAAAGTGTTTGGAGACCGATCTAGGACTTTTTCTAAAAAGAAAACTGCACGAGCTTCGGCTGCTAGGGAGACCATGGAATGGTTAAATTCACAAACTGCTGTATCACACCCAAGCCCACCACCCACCTCTATATCAGTGCCAGAGGCTGTGATCACTGCTGGAGCTAGATTAAATTATCTGTGTCCCAAACTTGACCTATCCACACCCGAGTACCACGTCAACATGGACCCAGATTGCAAATTTTTTGAAGGTTATGTGCTGATTAAAAGATTGAAAGGAGGGAAATCTGTCAAAGTTGGTCCGATGAAAAACATGATAGGAAAGAAAGCTGCAAGGGAAAAACTAGCAAATGCAGCTCTCAAATGGTT
Organism: Geopyxis carbonaria; assembly: GCA_024516215.1. Taxonomy (NCBI): domain Eukaryota; kingdom Fungi; phylum Ascomycota; class Pezizomycetes; order Pezizales; family Tarzettaceae; genus Geopyxis; species Geopyxis carbonaria. Next base: position 704,858 of record JAJJXG010000022.1, on the reverse strand, counting down.
GAACCGGGAAGCAGAAAGACTAGGGATAGTCCTGGACACTGAGAAGATCGAATGAGACAATCTCGTTGTAGAAAATAATCGATGTTTCCTTACTACAACTTTGGGCCGGAATATTTTAGGAGAATGGTAGTCGTTTTGTTTAATGAGGGAGCTTTGAAGATGTGTTCTAAGTTTTGATTAATGGGTGTCACCATGTCAGTAGACGTCAGAAGCTAAACATTATCTATCCGGTAAAAGTATCGAAAAACACTCAGCAGACTAGGTGTCACTCCCTATATCGATCATTTGCCAAAGGATAACCCCGGAAACAAGAAAAGTACGTGGCTAAGCTGTGTTTACAATGGTATTATATGGCAGCCGAGCAGGCCCGGACCACCCCAACCTGTCTTAGGGATGAGACTTATCAACTTTTCAATCTCAATCCCGGATTGTTTACGACTCAGTAACACAGATATTGGTTTCTAAAGTAATGTTAACAATCAGTAACCTTCCAAGTATCTTAATTTCTTGTGCATGTTACTGACATCCTTATTTGAGCTGACTATTTCCGCAAGCTTAGAAAGGTTTTGATGATTCAGTGCATTGATGGTTCCAAATTGTTTGATATAGTCTCCCACTTGCATGCCAGATAATTCGGCAGGACTGTTGGGTGAAACAGTTTTAATTTTTGCAAATGGGGGCTGAAAGCTTTGCGATATTCCAGACGACTCTTTAGGGGTTTTGGAGTTTGTATCCAAACTAGTAGCTATTACGGCATGATGAGCATGTAATCCGATTTCGATCTGGTCCATAAGGCTCTTGTAATCATTACGAAGGTGGATTATTCGTGCTCTAGTAGTACGGACTAAACAGAATTAGAATTTTTTTCTTGTTGAGCTCCGCGAAAAGTAGATGTAGAGTACTTTGGGGAACATCAATATCGTCACGAGGATAACCATCGAATGTGGTAAGAGATGTATTCATGCTAACTTTGTGCTAGATCTATTAGCTACGAATGACGATACATCGGAAGGTATATATTACCGAATCCAGAACTGTGCCCAAGGCCTTCAATTCAGCCTCTACTTTATCCTTCTGCACCATCAATTGCAAAAGTTCATTTTTGGATTTGGATTCGTGTTCATCAGAATTGGCACCACCAGACGTGTCTGCTCTTGGGATGGTGGCAGAGTGAATATCCATGTGATCTAGGTGTATACTTGTAGATATATTAAATTTAGGTTGAGCAAGATGATTGTGGAGGGGTAGGCTATAGGAAATATGGTTGCGTGAGATGCTGTGGTAACGTGAAGCGATGGCGATCTGTAACTACTGTTGCTTTTTCAACACTCATGACATAATTCTAAGTGTTGCAGGACCGCACACTCCGTCCCCCAGGCTGATGAAACCCTGATAGGCAGCTAGACCTTTACAGGCCAGGTGGGGCAATATTACAGATCCCCCCTTATCTTTTTGTTCAGGCAGTGTCGGGTGCTTGGCAGAGTGCCACACTTACTTACTAAGAAAGAGCGGGCATCAAAGGAGACGAAGGGAATCCAAACTTTGCAATCGCTGAAACATCCCTGAACTCAGCCGGTTCGCATGTGTTGGGTCCAACAACCAGGTTCTTGCTCGGGGAGGTTGACCTGATTCGACCTCTCCCAGACAGCACAGTCCGCCAAGACGGCCTAACTCGACTACACAGTAGCATCGTCATAGGGATCCGAGACATAACACGGGATTTCAGCTGATGAGGAATAGAACGAGGTCTACATTGGGATTGGGCTGCTTAGGAGCCTCACGCCGGCTCGCTAATGGGCCGCTTTCGCTGGGGGCAATTAGCATGCGTGAGACATAACACGGCCTATTTGTTATCTCGATCGACCGCAAGCATAACACTAGCTTCACGCAAGAAATTTGGCCCTTTCCCAGCTGGTACTGTGTTTGTTGTACTTCAACTTTCTTTTCTTCTCTCCAGTGTCCCTTCCATCTCTCCCCGCATTTCGTCCGTTGTTTCTTGCGATTGAAGAAGCGGACACTTTTCCACCTTCGGCCCGCTTAGGATCTACTCTAATCTAAATCCGCGTTATGATGCCACAACCGTTCGCATAGTGGTCAAGTTGATCGCATTTTCACAAAGACCACCACTCTTTGCTGAATACGTATTGTTGCTTGAAAAGGTCTGATTTTGCTGTGGTCTTATCATTTCGTGAAATCGAAAAGATTGTAAAACCATTCCTACAAGACACTCTCACGGCTCACTGTTTGAGGCAGTTCTCCAACTGTGGTGAATTTAAACAATGGCCCTTATTACGCATAAGACCTCGCAGTGTACGGATGGCTATTCACTTTTCGGTCACGATCAGTCTATCTATGGCATTCCATGCCTGGACCGCTCTCGTTCGTCTATTCTCGGTGACACTGGATCTTTGTCGGACAGAGCTCGCCCTCTCTATGACGCACCCGAATCGTTGTCAAGGAACAATACTCCTATAACCCACAGTGATCAGAATAGCCGAGAAATCGGATCTTCTATACGCCAGAAAAATACAATCCCCCTAATTCCAGAATTATTCGATGAGAAACTGCGACCCAAAGTCTGTATATCAGCTTCGAACGACCGCCAATCCGAGACGCAATCACGAAGTATTAGCATCAGATCTATAGACGCAGCGTCTTTTGTAACCGCAGATTCCACCGGTCTATATGAAACCCGAAACCGGATATACTCTCCTCCATCCGAAAATGGACCTTATATCTTTCACAGGTGGATGAAGACGATGTTTCGGAAATCAAAGAAGTCTCACTATCATTTGCCTTGGAGTATGAACTCCAAATCTACAGGGAGCATACAACACTCTTCCACATCATCTAGAGCAGGCACACAAACTATTTCCTCTTCAAATAAACATGTAACGGCGGTGAAGACCGCATCAATCACATTAGCTTCTTTTCCGATATCCGGGAACACAACTTCACGGAAATCAACTAGCGGGACCCTTGACCAACAAACTATCGAGAGAATGTTAGACCGGAAGCACGCATTGGAAGAGTTAATTACCACTGAAGAATATTACATTAGGGATTTAAAATCACTGAAAGATGTTTGTTGCCGCTTTCTTGGGGATAAAACTTTCGCGCTAATGAACTTTTTCGTGGTGAAAAGCAATATATTCCGATACTCCGTGATTGTGTTTGGATTTCTGCGGATGTCAGACAATCCATGGCACGCAATGTATCTGAGATGTTGAACCTTCATGGCCGCTTACTCAATGATATCACACGAGCCCTTCCCTGCACCACACAATTAATGCAAGGGCATGTTCTTGATGTCAGTCCTAATATCGGTGACATGGCAAGATATCCTATTCTTGCCGATCCTTCTGCTGCGGCCGAAGTAGCTAAAGCATTCGATACAACGGTGAGCTCATACTTTTAAAAAATGTATGATATCTCTAAGACAAAGGTTGCAATTAGATGATGGCATTCTTTGTGTACGAAGAATATGCTGCAAAGTACCAAGAGGTTATAAAAGCGCCAAAACGTCCCAGCAGAGCGACAGATAAAATCCATGGGAAAGGTACTGAAACATTAATCAGTGCATCAAACTCGTGGGATAACCGAATGGACTACGGAAAACGTGCGATGGAATTGTATGATATGCTATTCAAGGTAAGCATAGCAGTATGTCTTTATTAGTCAAATACTGATCTCCTTAGCCTATTCAAAGGCTTTGTAAATATCCGCTACTTTTCCGCGATATTGAGAAATACACCCCAGCTATTGACTGTCCTGATACCAACAGATTATTGGAGAAAGTTAGACATCGTCTTGATGAACAGGTCCACCAGGTAAACATAGCAAACAGTGATTTCCCGAAAGCGCGTGAACGGATAGAGAAAACTTGGCTACTCCAAGACAGATTAGACTTCAATGAGAAGGTACACATGAGTTACAAAATACACATAATTGGACTTGAAAGCTAAATTTGTGACTTTTCTAGGATGACCTTCCGGCACGCTTACTTGGTCATATTATCCTATGTGGAACACTGCACATCACTTGGAAAAGCAGTCGGGATATCCAGCCACATACAGAGTACATGGCCTGTTTGTTATTCAAGTCGTATCTCATCCTTGCAACCGTACCAAAAGCGGATCATTATAAGGTCAAGTTTGCAATTACATTAGCAGTTGCCCGCACAGAACAGCCGAATAACGGGAAGGGTAGGACAGCTCAACACTATTTAAAAATCATAATATAGTATCAAACACTTACCATTGGAGTAGGCCTCTATAGTCCAGGAGCACCACACACCTGGAAGATTGTTTTTGAGGCAGAACACAGAATCTACGAAGTACTGTGTTCCGCATGCTCAGAGCTAGAAGAGACTGTCTGGCGAAACCATATCCATGAGCGTATATCTGCAGAGAGCAAAGACTATCAAGAGTATAGCTCCACTAGCATTGATTTTTGTTCGTGTATATCTTCGGATATCAAGCCTGTTGGCGATGTTTTCGGAAGGCCAGGCACACTGGCACGTCACCAGTCACTTCACAGGGGAGGGTCGTCCCCCTTAGAGTCTGATGGGCAATATATTGTGATCAACAATTTACTATCATCTACGGATCCTCATGGAACAGATCCTACTATGATGAAAAATCATAACACTTCAAATATCAACGGCATCGTCCCAACAGTCAATTTGAAGCGTTCAGAAAGGAACCGTATAGAATCTAGGTTGGCAGATGTTTGGACACGAGATTCTATCCCTTTTAATGCGACAAGACCAAAAACTCAGCGAGAACCAAATGCAACAATGATAATGCGTCGATTGTCAATGCTTAGTCTATTATCTGGTTCTACTAGGAGGTCAGTACAAAGTACGAACAGTCATAGCAGCGTTGGAGAATGTTCTGATTCCGGCCCATCTTTGGAGGACGATGAAAACATTATTGATCACACATTACAACGCTCCTCAACACTGGCTTTCACAAGAACAAAATCGGCACACAAGAGCGCCCCACCAAGTCCTACAAAGAGGAGCTCTAGTCTTAGTAGCAAGTTTTCCTTTAGCTCTAGTACTAAAAAGGAAACATGTTTTGAAAGGTCGCCTGGGGGTACTTGTAAGCGGAGGAGCTTGAGGCCAATTCTCGATGGAAAATGGCGGCCCTCTGCATTACCCGAGAACGAGGCTGCAATCTCGGCTATTATTTCCGGGGACATTACCCCCCTCGGGTCTCGTCCTGAGCAGTGGGAGAAAGCTGAGAGATACTTCTCCACTGTGAAGCCTTCAACACCACCAAATTCTATTCAAGACGAAGAACTGAGCATACATGCTGCCTTGGAGGACGAATACATAAATACCAAGGCAACAGCGACACGACCCCTGAGCGAACAAAACAGTGCCAACACGCGCATAATTAAGCTAGTGCCTAAACATTCGCATGGGTTGATCAGACGGCATACAGTTGTAGCATCGCCGAAGAACCGTGCCGAGAGACCTTGGCGGAACAAAAAACCATAGCCAACTAGCCGGAGCCTTTTCTCTGGGTAAGCCCTGGGATGAGATACATATACCTGGATCCAGTGATCTAAAGGTGTGAAGAATAACTGATTTTTTTGGGTGCGCTGGACATACTCTGGTTTTGGCTTACTTTGCTTAATACCTCCAAATATGGCGTTCTGCCAATTCTTTTTGTTTCAAAATTCTTTAACAATCACACTTGTCACTCGACAATCGCTTTTCAGTCCCGTTCTTAGACGATGCGCTCATAAGTTCATTTCGCACCACGACGAGATGGTGGGAATAAGGTTAATTTCCTTTTCTTTATAATACCATTTGCCTTTTTGATTCCACCAAGAACAATTTATATCCTAGGACAGTTTTTATTCGACCGTAAGTACTACGGTTTTTATGGGTTCTTATCAAAATGTGGCGTTTGCATGCTTTTGTTCTGTTTTTGTGGACGCGCCCAATCATGGGTTTATGCCCTGGGTGTTTGGACTCTCGGTGGTTATTATTTATATTCTGATGTATGATATTACTGTTGTTTACCTCGCCGTTATCGGTGATGGCGCATTGGATTGGTGTTCACTGTTTATGTCTGGGTTGCTGGGTTTACGATTTATTCAAATGACATGGTTGTTTAAAGAAGATTAAAGTAGTACATAAGTAGGTGCCTATATATGATGTAGTCTGCATGTGGTGACAACTAATAAATTACACAAGTATACTTAATGAGTAGTGATAACCGCACACCTAAGTGGCATTACCGTACACCTTTGGCACCCTTTTTGATTTATAGTATCACAACCGTGTTGGTATTTTTTGTTTGCGGGTGAGCTGTTTTTAACCGTGAGTGTGCTTTGCCTGACGTATCTCGGCATTGTACCCATGAAACTTAGCCTTAGAAAATGAGCATTGGCCTGGCTATTTTCAAATGCTGATGTTACTTAAATGGTGGACATCGAGATGATGGTTTTCCAGCGCTTGGGTATTAGGCAGGCAGTGCTGTGGGAGGGTGGTAATTTTGGAGGTTTTTTGGCGCAGCGTTGAGAGTTGTGGTGTTTGAGCGACGAGAATGTTCATGATAGTATCCCCTACTGCACGCGAGCCTCATTACACACTGGCCCCTCACAGTGAGGCCTCACAAACAAAAGATATTAAAAAGAGTGCCAAAGGTGTGCAGTTATCTATCCTTATTTAAAATCTTGTGGGTTTAGTTTATCACGCTCCTACTGTATCGACCCCAGCGCCTGTACAGATGGATTCGTTGCATTTCACTATGCCAATTAATGGCTCTGTGTCGATCTATAATTTAGAAGTCACCCGTTGATTGTAGTGATCTCATATCTGAGCTCTATAATGGACCACCATTCTCTCTGCGGTTCACGCTTTCGGATGTGCTTTTGATATCACTCGACGACTCCTGGACTCACTTGGTGCTAAATAGCTCAACGCAAAATATTTCTCATTTCCGGATGAACTCATGCAAAACTCATGCAATTTAAGAAAATCAAACACGTTGATTCAACACAATTGCCTGAGATGAGTGTGTGCTACAGTTGTAAAAAAGGGGGGTAAATAGTGACCGTTTTATAGTGAGAGCAATTAGGTGAGACGTTTATGTGCGCCTTGGGATCATCTGGCGACGTCTTGCCAACGCTTGCACTCCGTCTACAGACCGTCTGCAGATCATCCCAAGACTCACCCAACGTCTCACCCAACGTCTCACTATAAAACGGTCACTATTTACCCCCCTTTTTTACAAATGTAGGTGTGATAACATGACGACATGACTATTACATTTCATACTCCATCAGAGGGTCATTCTGTGCATTACTAGCCTCCGACGGGGTGAATAACCCGTTGTTACTAACTTCGTACATGCTACTGGCGGCAAGACATCCACTAAGTTGTATATGTATCCCCGAGTAATATTTCATGACCCAGTCATTACCAACTCATCTCCAATCTCTTGTAATACCCTGTCGTATATCTTAGTGACCTCCACCTGCCATTCTAATTCTTCATCGTCAATTTCGTAAAAATCCTCGTCTGAATGCACGCTGTTTGCCTCACTCAGATTACTATTATCCGGGTCTATGTATTCATTGGAAACTGCTGTTGACCCGCCAGACTCTGCAAGATTAACCACGTTTAATCTTGTGCGCTCCACCACACTTTTCAGTCGCACTTTTTCTGTCATGTTTAAGCGGAATACGGATACTGCAGGGCTGAGAGGCGCTACATCCGGATCCGCCGGACGGCCTGTGATCAGGGTGTAAAAGCAGCGGTCAAGCTTATCCAGAAGCTGAAATGTACTCTTAAAATGGGGTTTAAAAGAGTAAAGATAGTCGTTGAATGAGTTGGCAATGTTTAAAAAATATTGCGTTTGTAGTGTCGCTATACCATCCTATTCACTCAGCGCGGTGATGGCGACTATGTCGAATGGGCATGACGTACGTGTAGAGGAAATCCAGAGTATGTCAACCAGCTTTTCAAGATCATTTGCAACATTTTTGATATTTGAATAACCCCCAGGGCTGAACTTCTTGACATACTTGCGCCCGACTTGCAACAACTCTTCATCCATGTATTGTATCAGGGCGGTCTCTGAGCGGGAACCTGAGCGCAAGGGACCAGCAGTGCGCGGCTGTGGTAGTCGATTGGAAGAGAGGATTGATGAAGCTATTGAAGCTGGTGGTGACAAAGGGCCTGGTTCTAGAAAGCCGCCGGCATTATCAACCATTGTTGTGTGGGCAATTATGGTGCAGGATTAGAGACTGTGGACCCTTAGAGTTATCTCACGATCAGACCTGGGTAGCACAAAGCACGTACATCATAATAAGCTAGTCGTTGCTTGTTTGAGTTACTACTGGTATGCAGCTACACTGTTGGGTCGAAATCTTGACCGCTCATCCTAACCAGCCACTAACCACGTGGTTGCGCCACAGCCAACTAACCCAGCATCACGTGTCTGCGTCACAGATAACCACTCGGACCGGCCTAGGGAAATTGGGACAGATATCAAAATGCCTTATATCAACTCGATAGAGTTAGGTGTATCGCTCCGGATACCCAGCGATAGCACAAGAATGAAAGATGGCAGCTGTGAATGTCTTCCAGAATCAGCTATCAAAGAATCTAAGATGAATATGATCTGGCAACCAACCAGAGGAATGGGATGCCCATTGTATACAACAACTGTAGTGTCACCACTAGCGGATATTTCCACAGACAAAACAAGTATCCCATTCCATATTGCTCTTCAGTTTGGACAGCGAGACAAAAGATCCCATTACATGCAGGGAGATATCCGAGCGGAGCTCCTGATTGATGGCGTTCCAAGTGGTGTCACCATCTTCCGCGACAATAAGGTTTTGACAAGAAAAAAAGAAGGGTTTATACATGAATTCACAGGGTTCCAGGTTGAGCGTCGTTTCGAGAAGGGATTTGTTTTCAACAAAATTCCTTTCCAACTAAAGTCAAATTGGGAGCAACGTGGTGTGGAATGTAACCACAAAAACACTTTTCAAGCTCATGCACGTCCTCCCAACATTGCTGGGTCTTGGGTTGATGACAGCATCCGAAACCATCCTGGACCCATCATGGGTTCAGAGGATTTTTATGCCCCCGTCACACCAGAAAATGTAGCGGAGTATGTTTCTCATATTGAGGTGGTCTATACTGTTGGTAGGTGGCATAAAACACATGATAAGTATTATTCCGAAGGAGTATTTCAAGATACGGCTTTCTATAATCCACCTCTAGGGATTGTTTCCATGGACCCCATGTGGAAAGGAACACCATATGATGCAAATACAAGTCTCGCACACCAAACAACTCTTTCTGAGTCTAGAAAATCTACTCTAGAGAATTCATTCATGGAGGATAGATGGAAGCCTGTTGGCTTGTGGAGTAACAAACAAACTTGCAAGCAGAAAAGAGTGGCAGATTTCTCGGGAAGAATGCATCTTGCGAGATTTTGGATATTTGTTGGTAGGTGCATTCATGCATTCATGCATTTATCCTATAAAGATAACAAAGCTGACAGATTATATGCAGTTCCTTCTTTAAACATGAAGCCTCCATTGGAATCAGTCAAGCGAAACATGATAATAAAATTGAAAATCCCAAGCCAGCTTTTGTCTCGGTTTGTGGCCAAGCACGACGCCTTTGTCGAGTCATTATTGGTGACGAGCACTTGTATGGCAATTAACGAAGCTGCCACTCAGACAGGAAACTCCCAATCAATGGATAACAATGACAATTCTGGAGGTTCAAGCTTAGATACTCTGTTTTTCAACGATGCACATCAAAGTATCACCAAAAATGTTGGCCAAAACGTCACTGGAAATTTGCAATCTCGGACAGATGAAGAAGATAGTGAGAGCGAACTATCATCTATTCCTTCTGATTTCGAAATATCCTGTGTAATTCCAATGCACAATGTCGAGGAGAGCAATAGGACTAACCCCTAGCCACAGAAATGAACGGACACTGGGTAACCCCTTTGCACTTACTAACCTTTCCAAGCATATGCGTGCGCTTTTCATTCTCATTGATGTGTCATGCAATATAATTCATAATAGAACTTACATATGCACTTTTGGGATTACTTACAGATCGTCTACTTATTGCTTAATGTTTTTGTTTTGCATTCTACGCTATGGGAACTATAGCAAGGGGCTAAATAGGGCCTCTCGAAGCATGGAAATATTCTTCAGGCCGCTTCTATGTCTTTTGATTTCTACCGAGAAATTGAAAATTTGGTCGACAGAACTTTATGTAAGCTCTCCGTAATGGGTGGCAATCTTTGACAACCCTCTGGTGGTTTTAGTGAACCCAAATCTACCAATCCTTCTTTGCTCGCTATCATACTGAGTATGGAATATACGGAGCAGTTTTTCAAAAGTTTTTCTCAAACTAAGCTATTTCATTCCCACCAGAGTCCCTCAAAGCTCAAAGTACCAATATAACACTATGCTTTTGTTAGCCTAAAACATGGACTAAATTCCTACTTTAAAAAGTCCTTGATAATACTCCCACGGTGTACCTTAGCGTCACAATATTTCATGTTTAACCACAAAACTATGCCAGAAAGTTTGCTCGGTCGCGTTGTCGATACTTATTAAAATTGAGAAGCGAAACCAATATTGCCACCTCTTTTTTTTTTCGCGAAATGCTCGATAGAGTTTTCTCAGTTCGTCGGAATTTCTCCGCGTGCTAAGGAGCCAATAAAGTGCTTCAGTTGTATTGTGAATGATGGATGATTTGAACTAAAAAGCGGCGTGCTGTGGAGCGTAAATTCTTCAAAGCCAGCCGTTGATCTATGTTTTATGATTCGGCACTACAGGCGACACATGGGAATTAAAATCATAATACGGAGTAGGACTCGGTACATGCTTGTTACATAATACAAGAGAAATCTCCTTGCCGCACCAAAACCTCAGTTGGTATACTTACTACTTCTTAGTTCGGTGTCTACTACTAAATAGAGCTACATATAAATGCTCGTATGGTATGCATATCTAAAGTATATAACAATCACTGGAATTCTACAGTGTGCATGCAATCCAAAGTGGCTTACAGGCGGACTGAGCGCCAGAAAAGAAGGAATGTTCCTTCTGTGGTTGAGTCTTTACTGCAAAGCCATGGAGCTAGTTAGATTCCCGAAGGTTCCGAGAAGGCTAGTATGGTACGAAAACGATGTCATCAGAATATAGCGGATATGCATGCCGTCAGTGGGCAGCGGCGCTGAGTCTTTCAATTTTGCCTTTTTTTTTCTGGGATCAGGGTCCGGCATAGGTAAGTATTTGTCTTATCAGGAATCGAAGAGAGAGATGGAGAAGACAGCTGAAGAGATCTATTGTTTTATTGGTCGCAAATTAGCGACTGAATTCCTAATCGGTAAAAATTCCTCACAATTTAGCAAATTATCATAAAGAAACGCCGCATATAAGGGAATATTTGTCGTGCGGACCTGCCGGCCGCTGACTCTTTAGCATTGACCTAGGAGGCCAAGCCCTCGATAGACTTTTTTATTTGCATACGCATCGACCAGGGTCTCTAAGCTGACAACCCTATCCAATCATATGTTGGGAATCTAGAAACCTCTTAAAGTCATGGCTGTGCAGTGGGCATTGCAACGGGCGAGGGGCTGGCCTAGACAAGGACTCCGAAATCATTTTGTATGTACGGGTACCTTGAATACGCTGCCCCATATGCACACGCGTCAGGTTAAAGCCCCTCTCGCAAAACCCGGGTAGACTCAGAGAGCGTACCGGCAGTCTTGGGGTTGAACCCATGGTGAGAATTGAGAAGGTGTTGGCGAACGACCTTCACTGTCAAGTGATGATTACAATGTGAAGAGCACTAATCAAATTAGCCAGATTGCTTTTTAGTCCAGAGTCGGTAAAATGATATTCACATAATAATGGGTTTATGTAGATATACGGAGTACTTTTGAGTAGTTGTACGGAGCACAGTTCTGCAATCTGTACTTAGTAGTTGACTAACATGATTTGGTCTGTCAGGTGTGAATGAATATCGAGTGAGAGCTTGCAACCCCAGCTAACATATCCGCAGTTCGATTACTCAAGGTTGACCATAATGACCTAGTGATAAAGTAGTAAGATCAGCCATACAAATGATATATATCCGTATAATAGACACTTTGCGCTCGGTGATATAGATCCTCTCATCGGTGGCGGATGGCCGGAGGATCTAGATGTTACAAATCACTTTGCGCTATGATGTACTATTATCGTTGCTTTACGGCTATCAAAACCTACAATTTAGTAATACAGGCTATATGAGCACCAGAAAGTAGAATTATTTTTTATGGAACAATGTTAGCAAGGAGATGAAGCTCTATTTATTGACTCAAGAACGAAAGCGATCGGGGTTTTGGTTGTGGAGTTATTGGTAGTTGAAAGTCTAACTCTTAAAACCTCGTTTAAAGATCTAGCTGAGCATCTACATCTTCGCACCATCCTTGTTTTTAGCCTTAATAAGCATGCACAGCCACACGACAAGATCTATATCCCCGAACGCAAAGTGTCTAGTATCCCAGCCAGAGTAGCTTACGTTACTTGGCTTATCATCGAGTACGGGGTCATTTTTGGGGTTACCGACGTGAAAGTCAACGGCTTGTAGTTGAAAAAGATTTGAATATCTTGAAGAACTCCCTATATATTTGATAGCTGTGGTTAAGTCCAGTAATCAACCGACCTCACTCACATGCATGCATTTTAGGCCAGGGTAGCCAGAACCGAAAGAATGGGTTAGATTTCTGCGTCTCGGTATTCATGAATTCCGTAAGAAGTACGTAAGTAATGCATAACATGAAGCACTAAACAGATTCGAAATCCATACTCCGTTGAGGATGAGTACTACTGAACCTACAACATATATCTTACATAAAAGTATGTACCGATTCGGGATTTCAAATACATGTAGGTCATGTATCAAACCTAATACTCAAACCTAAACACGAACTAAATACATCTCATGTCTGTGCCCAATTTACATAGAGTTGGGAAGAAGTAACTTAATTAATTTCTACAATCAATTATTAATAGAACCAAAAATCAAGATATAACTAAGTTTATGGGAGGTTATTTGCACTGTTAATATGGCGGCCTTACACGTAAAATATGTATTCTTCGATAATCTACATGTATCGTACGTGGGCAAGAAAAATTGACCACCAGGAGAGGGTTTATCAACAAGACCGATATCGATCTTGCTGCACTGTCTGAAGCCGGAGGGTTACAATGCACTAGTCTGGTGGTAGTGCACTGTGTAGCGCAGACTGCGGACAATAAACAGAAAATATGGAGAAGCAGCTCGAAGGTTGATGACACACACTCGCTAATCGCTCACATATTTCGGAGCATATTGTGGAGCACAGTAAATGCATTTTAAATTAAACATTAATAGTGAGATGGTTTGGAATGCTGCATCATGAAATCGTCGGGTTATTTACCTAAAGTATGAACATTGCCTCGCAGAACGTAGTGTAGAAACCGTCATGCTACTTATCCGTACTTCTCTGAAGCGTCGGCCGGCGGTGGAGCAAGGAGGTGGTCTGGTGGACGTGGACTAGGAACACTCCAGGCTCAAGGCTCCAGGCTCCAAGCTACGCTATTATTACTTTGCTTTGCTACTTTACGCTCACCGCAGAGCGTCCATAGTGCTTGTTCTTACTTAACATAGACCCTCGCACTCCGCCCTCGGTCTCGTTTCTTTTTCCCTCTTTTTTCCCGCCCTGCTTGCCTTTGTCAACAACATCAACTTCAGATCCTCCCTTCCCCTCCCCTTTCGCCCTTCGTCTCTTGTGTGGATACGTGTTCTGTTGTTTTTACCATTGCGGCGTTGCTTTCAGTGCTTGTGTCGTCCCTTTCCTTGCGCAATTCCTGCTCTATTGCCTTCGGTTTCGGTTTTGGGTTTCGCTTGCCTCGTCTCACGTCGTCATCACGCAAGCAATTCTTCAACGCAGCCTACATCTCCCACTTTCCCACACAGGTACGATCCTTTCCAGCCCCAGTGTTCAATATTCTTTTGCTTTCAACAATTCCTGTGTTTCGTCAGGTAGTGTTCTCGTAACATTCCTGCAATCCTTGCTTCCATGCACTTGTGGCGGCTGGATTCTTGTCGCTACTTACTTCGCTTGTCCCGCTACCCGCCGCACCTATCAAACTCTTTGTTGAAAAAACTGAACTAATTGTGACTTGATTTCTGTACAGTTCTCGTCCCTCGTTGTGTCGACGGTTTGATTATCTGTTGACACGCCCCTTACATTGATAACGGTCTTCAGTTTGACCTTGCATAATTCGAGTTCTCTTCGGCGTCTGGTCGATTGTGTTTTCGCAAGTAAAAGCTTTACATCTTGCAGCTCTGTACAATCGAAATCTATCCTCGAATTAACAGGCGCACTTGGGTTAGCATCATTTGGTATGTTTACTATTAGTGGTTCTGCTCCGAAAATCAAATCGGGGCACTTTCTTACTAATGTAGTATAAACCTAGCGTCATCTACATCTCAAATCGGTCGGATCTAATCTTAGTTTTCCTGTCCGAAAAAAGTTCTCCCTTTAGACTTTTTCCAGCCTCACGTCTTAGTTCAATTCCCTCGCCGTTTGTCTTCCGGTAACAAAAAAAAAATCAGCAACCATGTCTTTCCAACAATACGATCAGTTTGGGCAGCAGCAACAGCAGCAGCAACAAGGAGGGTCTGCTTCTCCTACAGGCGGCAATGCGCCTGCCGGACAGGTTGGTTCTCAGCCACAGACCAGCGCCTCCCCAGCGCCATACAACAACGGCGGTGGGGCTGCTGGAAATGGTACTCCTAGTGATAGTGCGAAGACTACACTTTGGTGAGTTCAGAGATCACGATGTATACTTGGCATAATAGTCGTGTTGACTTGGATAGGATGGGAGAACTCGAGCCTTGGATCGATGAGAATTTCGTCCGCAATGTTTGGTTCCAACTTGGCGAAAACGTTAATGTCAAAATGATTCGTGACAAGTTTTCTGGGTACGTAATGTGCAATTTACTCAAAGAATTAAAACTAAAAGTTTCGTCACTAGCAATGCCGGTTATTGTTTCGTCGAGTTTCAGAACCCACCTGCTGCAGCGAAGGCTCTTACTCTGAATGGCACCCAAATCCCTAACAGTACTCGTCCATTCAAGTTGAACTGGGCTTCCGGAGGTGGTCTTACAGACAGGCGGTTCGTTATCTCTAGGTCTACATTTATGAATTTTTCTGACTATATAGAAGCGACGACCGTGGCCCCGAATTCTCTATTTTTGTCGGCGATCTTGGCCCGGAAGTGAACGAATACGTCCTTGTCTCTTTATTCCAGTCTCGATTCCCATCTTGCAAGTCGGCTAAGATCATGACCGATCCTGTTAGTGGCATGTCGCGTGGATATGGTTTTGTTCGATTCTCCGACGAGCAAGATCAACACCGTGCCTTGACTGAAATGCAGGGCGTGTACTGTGGCAATCGTCCCATGCGCATCTCGACTGCTACCCCCAAGGGTGTTCGTGGCAATAACACTGCTGCGATGCCTGGTGGCAACAGCCAGATGGGAATGTACACTATGGGTGCACCACCAATGGGTTACTATGGCGCCCCACAGCCAATGAATCAATTTACCGACCCAAATAACACTACAGTTTTCGTTGGTGGGCTCTCTGGCTATGTTACCGAGGACGAGCTGCGTTCTTTTTTCCAAGGGTTTGGCGAAATCACCTACGTTAAGATTCCTCCTGGAAAGGGTTGTGGATTTGTACAATTTGTGCAGAGACACGCGGCGGAGATGGCAATCAACCAAATGCAAGGCTATCCAATCGGTAACTCTAGGGTTAGACTATCATGGGGTCGCAGCCAGAATAACTCTGGTCCTGCTGGCACGCCTTATCGCCCTGCACCCCCACCGCCTGTTTTCCCATCGATGGGAATGCCTCCGCAACATCATTATACGAGCTTTGCGCCTCTAAAGTAGTTTGCCAAATTCCTTTTTCTTGAAAGTTTTTTTCTTTTTCAAATTCATGTATCTATTTGATCATGCTTTACGTTCTCAACGTTTGGCGGAATGGTTCTTTCTACATATATCATGGTTATGGTCCTCTCTCGTTCTTAGGGAGGCTCGATTATTAAATACGTGGCGTTAAGAGTGTATGCTGATCCATAGTTGCTTTGTTTCATGTAGTCCTCATGCTTCTCACATGCATCCACCACCTCAACCAGGTCAACTTCCCCCACCGGGACCACCAGGCGCAGTCCAAGGTCCTACAGATCCAGCCGAGCCTATGGATATGCAAAGAATGAACAACATGTACATGGCAGCCAGAGACGGTCAGATGGATCGGCTTGAAGCTGATGGGCGGGCATATCACTCTGTGTATGCTGCTTAGACACGACCCATTTCAAACCTGAGAACCATTAATCTACAGGATTACTATGTCTCCCCTTTGTCCAGGTACGAGGTGTTGACGGATTCGCCGGCGTTAAGCAACAAAAAGATTATTGATTTTTGCCTTCGATTTGATTGTTTCATCGCTCTGAATTTTGTTTTCTCTGGTTTTTCTTTGTGTTTGTTTGTATTCCGGACTGTGGGCGGTTTAGGATGTTGGGTTCCTGTCTGTTGAATTTCTGTTTCTTCCTTAATCTCTGGGCGCAGTCAGAATGTGTTTCCAAGTCTTCGTTTGACGTCGTCATTTGCCTGGGGTTTGTGCTTCCATTTTACCGTGTTGGGCTGGCATCAGCAAGTACTACCGTTACGACAATGTTTCTTTGAGTCTTCCTTCCAGTGCGTTCAATGTTCTGGTATTGCCTTATATGCGTATGCTGGTAGGGGTATATGGCGTCCTGCGTGCAAAAAATCTTGGGGGTGCGCTTGAATCTTATTAACTCACCACATATTTGTCTATTTCTTTGACTTTGATCTTACGTGTGTGGGTTGTCTTTTCCCTGGGGCCTCGGAGTAGTTTTTTTTATGGGAGATTCTTAAATAAAAAGCACAGTGCATTTTTTCTTTCGTGATAGAGCTTTTACTGTGTCCATCCGTCGTGTTCCATTAAACATGTTTTTTTTATTTTCTACATAGCCACCTGGGCTTCGTAAGGTTTAGACCAAAATTCAAACACGCTATGGATTTCGCACATTAGTTCGTGTCTTACACTCGATACACATGTTGTGCCGTGCATGATCAATGACGATACCAAATGTCTGTGCAGAGTTTGTGACGCTACGTCGAACTAATGACGTCTATCTGCCGCTCCAGTCCCAAATGGCATAATAACGCTGTGCCCGAGCGTACGGAGTTTGGTAGGTTAGGTTTAGCAGCCCTAGGGCACATTGTGCACCACCTCTAGAACAACTGGGGGGGTTCCCCGAGGTGCACACACACAGCCGTACGGAGTAGAACAAACACTCAGAGCTGAGTGGACTAAGCCACGCGGTCTAAAACCAGTGGCTCTAGGGAATACGGTGGGTACATGGATTTATTCAGATTCATCAAGGTAAAGTGGGAGTTGGAGTTACATGTTGACCTGCAAGTTCATGACGTATAGATATCTGAAAATTACATATTTCCAGACGGGAGTTTTAACACTACTGTTGGAAAAATCCAGATTTGTTTTTGTTATGTAGCGGCATGGACTTCAGCCCCAATAGGAGGGTATATGGAGTAAATTCGCGGTAATTCAATACCTTTCTGAGGTCTGAGGGCTTAGAAATCAGAAAAAACTTGACGAACATTTTTGCCAAAGCGTGTTTTGTGGCCATGAAGGCGATTCAAGAGGTATCCCTTACTTGCTGCAGATTGGTTGCATCCTGCATTAGTAAGCAGTTGGTTGGGCTTTTCGAGCCATTTATGCGTCTTTCATGGGAGCGGTGCTTCTGTCATGGTAGATACATTCAGATTCTAATGATGACATCGAAGCGGAAGCCATTGGGAGAGATCTAGAGCTACTCATACTGCTCACCACTGGTACACTGAATTCTTCGAAATCGTTCCGCTGGAAAAGTGCAACCAATCTGCAGCAATTGAACGTGTAGGGGATAAATGTAGACTATAGTCAGAAAATCATGAATGAGTGGGTAGCAATTGCTTTGATTTTAATTGCATAACCTAAAAGGATAATACCAATATAACCAGATAATTAATATAATAGGTACACATAGTTGTAGCATGCAAGCCTTTATAAGTTTATCCACTACCTCTTTAAGAATGTCCAGAACCAAACACCATATGTATGTGACACGGTTTAACCTCTACCCAAAACAATAAGGAAACTGCAAAAGCGATTAAAATGACAACGATAATTCGGAATTCATATCTTGGTTGTGCGTTTTAAAAGAGAAACAAAATAATAAAGATGTCAACGCCAAAATTTAGCCCATTTTATATTGCCATAACAGTTGCATTTCGTTAAACATGACCCAAGGTAACACCAAATAACAAACAAAGACACACGGCTTCACTCCGGAATAAGACCCATCTAAAATGCTTTGGGTTCAACATTGACGAAAAATTAAGTATGAAATCAGCGGTCCATGATTTCGAGTGACTTTCTACATATTGTTGACACCCTGTATTTATTAGTATTCGTTAAAGCACTAATTTGTAAAAAAAACTTACAAAAAGAAACCCCAGATCTCTGTGGGTAAGTTTTCCCACCGCCTTGTTGTCCAAAGCTCCTTGGATAAGGGCTTTCTTCCTGTCTTGGAGAGCTAAAACCCTGTCCTCGACAGTCCCTGGTATAACCAAACGGTGAACGATAACCCGGCGCTGTTGGCCAATGCGATGCGCTCTATCGATTGCCTGAAGTTCAACAAAAGGATTGTAGAATGGATCTGCTTTGCTTATTAGAAAAATGACAAACTAAGGGCACGGATATTTTCACGAACCAAAGATGATGACCTGGGACGCCATAACCAGATTTAGTCCGGAGTTTCCTGCTTTCAAGCTGACAAGAAGGACTTTTATGCTCTCATCGTCTTGAAATTCCATGAGTGCATCATTGCGTCTCGCCGAGCTCATTCCACCGTCGTATCTCCTGTACTCAAGGTTTGTTTCTGACAATGGAACCTCTACTAAATCAAGCAGGGAAGTGAATTGGCTAAAAATTATTGTTTTCTCAGTAGGATCTTCCTGTTGAATTTTTTTGATGAGCTCCATGCATTTCGTAACTTTTGCACTGTCAACCCAGCGTTTTTTGAGGAATCTCTGGTCTTGTTTATGTAAGTATAATCCTCCCAAGTATATTAGTCAATGAAAAACTCACATAGACGTTTACTTTTCTCATTGCGGCCAGCCTCGCGACGCACATCGGCTACAGGTCTTCCAGCTCCGGCTTTCTTTTTTCCTTTGCTTGAGTTCATTCTCGATTTCCGGTCATCGCCATCACGAACAACAAAATTTCGAAGGTTTCCGTATCCGTCGACATCGTGGTCTTCGTCATCTGATTCACTGTCATAAATCAAACTATCGTCTCGCTCAATTCCCAGAACATCATCAATATTTTCTTTCAGAAGTTCAGGTTGGTAGATAGTCCTAAAGGTTCGAAGGTCGATCATCTTGTTTATGTCTAGAGGCCCCCGGCAGCCTGGACATTTAATCTTTTGAGTACCTTCGCCTTCATTGGCAATGCGTTCTTCCTGTTGTGTTTGGAGTTGTGCTATACATTCTGGGCAAAATGAATGACCACAAGGAATTACCAAAGATGGATTCCCGCAAATGTCCAAGCATACCGGACATTCTAAAGACTCAATCGACTTAATTCTAGAGACAGCGTCTCCAGGGATCTCTTTCGCTAGCTCTAAGACAGCTTCAGACGACTTTCCTTCTGGAACTTCTTCCAAGTCACTGATGAGATGTGGGTGGCAACACGCCTGTCTTAAACGCAACAAAAGAACTAGAAGGTTTGAGTAATTCTTCCCAACGGTGCCTTGCCGAAGATATTTGTTGAATTGAATCTTTGTCTTTGTCTCAAGACTGGTGTAAAAATCCAACTCGTCCTGGGAGAAAGTTGCATGGACCATTTCAATAACTTTTGGTGGTAGAGATAATATGGGCTTTCCATCAATCTGAGACTCCTTTGTTCGACGAAGAAGAACTGCTTTTAGAAGCGCCTGAAGTTTTTTCATAGCATCTTCTGGCGACCCGTTATCCCTCCTCTTCAAAGGACGTGAGAATGTCTACAATCATTGTCAATACATATCAACGACAAGATCTCAAAACAATACCGCTGAGAAATTCGACCACGTGTTGTAAGGTTTGATTTGCAAGAACCGAAGTAAAGAAAATAGCCTGCAAAAATATTAGTGTGAACTAGAAGGTGCATAGCACAACTCACTCATCACAGCTATTTTGCATTGGTGTACCAGATAGACACAGTCTATAGTCAGCACGTAGACTACAACATCCTTTTGATGACTGTGTATCTTTGTTTTTGATGCATTGTGCTTCATCAATAATCACACGGTACCACCATGCGTCTCCACTAAGTAGCGTGAGATTTGGTTCCGTAGGTACCACGCCATGCTGCGACTCGCTTTTCCATTTCTCTAGACGTCTATACTCGGATGCAACGGTACCAAAAGTCGTCAAAACAACTGTAATCAAAATTAGCACTTCAACGAACCATAATATATGACAAAGTGCATCTACTAACCATCATATTTGGCCAAATCGGAAAATACACGTTTCTTGCCTCCGTTATGAAAAATATGGACAGAAAGTCTGTGTTTGGCCTCTGGTTTCAACTTCTTTTGAATCTCTCTTTCCCACTGCTTGAGCAAACCAACAGGGGCTACTATCAAAGTTGTTTTATATTTCTCATTCGAAGGCCGAGATACTATAAGCGCTAAAGCCTGAATAGTCTTACCCAGCCCCATGTCATCCGCAAGGATGCCACCAGCGGTTTTACTTTCTTCCATCTGTTTCAACCACGCAAGTCCAAGCTTCTGATGTTCCATGAGCGGGTACACCATCGCGTCCGGTGTGCCTTCTCGGTTCTCTGGAGGTATTTCCATATCTGGGCGAATATTTTGTAAGAGCGACTTGATCTCATCCATGTTTTTGGTAGGGTCGTTCTGGACATAACGGGCATATGCCTCAAGTGATTCATTACCAGGATAGGTCCAGCCGTCATTAAGGAGATTGCCTGCGGAGTCAATAATTTTGTGTGCAGAATCTTCAAAAGCCCCTTGGCCATAGCGAGTAGATTGTTGGTTTCCATGAAGGCGCGATTCGAACCAAGCAATATCACGAGCGGCGATTTCATCCCAAGGATTCTGCCCACATGACAACTGCTGGAAGTCATGATACTCCGCAGATCTATCGACATACCAGTCTCCGGATGGTTTATCATTTTGCCTTCCAATGCTTTCTACACTGTCGTCATCTGACAAATCAATCACCTCTCTATCCTGGAGATGAAAAGTCCCATGCAGGTTAGGAGTCGGCGATGGCGCAATTTTGACCAGCGTACTTCCAGAAGGAAACGAATTCGAGGGTGCCGGTGGCCTACCTCCTTCTACCGCCTGGAGTCTTCCGGTGGACTTTTGAGTAGGTTTTGATGTAAACGGCTCGGCATTCCATCGTTCTTGTATCTGGCGAGCAATTGCCTCATCAGATTCACTATAACCCATGAGCACAGTTTAATTATCATATATAGATGGATTAACAAACAATTGTTCTATATTTGAGTGCCGAGGGGCATTATATTCTTGCCACCTGGTATACCCTCCTACAGCAAAAATATCTAGGCATTCTCTGCATACATTTATATTAGTGCTGCTATCTTGATTTTAATATACTTTGAAGAGCCAGAATAAACACCTACTTATTATCACGGTAGACAGAAAGGCCATCGGAAGAGCCGGGGCTTCCAACAGCTGGCGTACTAGCAAATGTAGTGGCCGGACTCGGGGTATACCTTGGTGACTTGACCATTTCTCCCCGGTTATCTTCAACACCCAAGGAATCCCTATTGCGTTTTCTGCCAGCATTCCATATACCACCGGCATAAGTGTTATTGATTTGTAGAAGTGAGTCTGTACTACTAGACCTAGAAGAGCTTGTATTATTCGTTTCTCCACGTACTGTAGGTCCAGGTACCAAAAACTCCATGGGAATGGACGGTCGTTTTTTTGAATCAATCCGATCTTGTACTTCTTGTATTTCTTTCAGGGCTTGATCTCTTGCAGGGCCAAATGGTGTTGATCGTAAGTAATGATGCCTTGCGGCAAGGTCTTCTTCTAACAGCGCAAGTGGAATGTCATCTTCTGCACAATGGTGCGAGGCGGAGGTAGATTTTGACATGGAAATGGATGCTGGGGATGTCGGGGCTGCCATAATATTTGCAAGGGCACCAGCTGAGCAGGCTCAGAGTCACTGCACTGAAATCTTAGATAACACTGTGCGTAATACTATTTCTTCCTGCTGCCTAGACTCTATTGTGTGCTTCCGGTAGCTCTCTGGTAGATCTGGAGGCTCCAAAAAAAAAAGCTTTGGGCACGAAATGTATAACTGATGCGGCTTTTTATGTCCGCTGTCGTGGAGCGTTTCGAGTCCACACAACAGCCCTACAAAACTGAATGTAGCCCGCCCCCTATCAGACTCTTCTGTCGACTTTTGTTCAAACTCAGGGCGGGTGAGTGGGGCTTGACTAGCAGTCTGTGCTCGTTGTACAGCTCGGAATAAGTAGCTGAGGTATGTTCTTGCAGGCGCAAGGCTGGCTAGCTAGATTTAGGTTGAGCTATGAGTAAAGGCAGTTGTTGCGATGGCAGGTGGTTGGATGGAGGGGAAGCACTTTCGATGAAGACGCGTATATTAAAAGCTACAAGGCGAAGTTTATTAGTTTCCACTAATTAATAGTTACTTAAGTATTGGCGGCCACGGACAACAAGCAGGCGAGTGGGTTGTACGGAGCTAAGTAATTTGCTGCGCATTTGTGGGAATGCTAGGCTTCGTTTCGAGAGGTTGCATGCGCAATGCGGGTGCTCCAGAATGATGTATTCACAAGGAATGTGAGGAAAATTCAATACATAACTCAACGAGGTTTGTACATTTCATTTTTTATTCGTCTGGGATGCTGTTCTACATAACTTGGGAGTCTACAGGATTATCTGCCCTAAACTGGTCCTTCAGATGCAGCTACTGCTTAGCTATAGCATGTATCATGAGGTAGCCTTTCTTGTTAGAGTCTGTACTCTACTAGTCACTTGGTACTCGTATGCAACCACAAAAATAGCGTTCTCCAGCCCGAAGTGGTGATTTACGCCTGGATGCTTTTCGAGCCTCATGTTGAGCAATTAAGTCGGGCCTCGCCAATCCTTGAAGTGTTCCCCGGAAATAGAGGGAATCAATAAGAAGTAGGTGTGGCTGTGATAAACCTGCATTGTGGCGCATTGATGACTACATCATAAGTCTTAGTACTCTACATGAGTCAGTATCCAACAGCATGTGATCCTTACAGTAATCTATTGCTCATCAAGTATCGCATGGTCAGGTATGTTGCGTTGAGGTCTACCACCCCCCCGAATATATCAGAACTTTGCCACTCCGGCCCATGATGACTACAATATATAGGGAAAGGGGCTCCTAGGATATTGATATTTTGCCATGTTGCATACAGTTGCGATACGCAGGATTCAAGCTGGATATGGCTTCGATACTAGATCTAGATATTTTAACGATATGCAATTTTTTTGGATACGTAGCCCGGCCTAATATAATACGTATCCTTCTAAAATACGTAGTTTATGCGTATCTTAATAGAACGTGTATTTAGACCAAAATACAGATATTAATATATTACTTTATGAGACCAAAACACGTATCCCGGTGAAATGTGCGTACTTTGACCGTATATTGGATTTTGAAGTTAAAAGCTCAGATCTTGTACTATTTAACGTGTCCCTTTCTGCTCTCCCTCAAATCTCTCTTGTATTAGCTTCCTGCATCAGTCCTGGTGCTGCGTGACATGATCTGGCTCGGTGAATCAGGTAAAGTATAACAGAGACTACGATGATAACTCTCGTGTGATAACTCTAGTACTGTGACTGTGCTATAGCGATAGTGACTACGATCGTAACTCTCTACTAGAGTACAGTGTGATGATGCTTCTGGTACAGCGTACTCGTACATAACTTTGTGTACTCCACATACTCTACATTGCAAGTAAGCATTTAAATTGTGCAAGTTGTGTGTGCTGCTATGCGAAGATCCATGTCTGCATTGCAATGGTAGGCTCTATAAGTGGTAGACTTACGCTGCACCTTCTAGAGTAGTGTGGACAGTAGGCCAGCAGCTACACCACTTGTCATCCATTCCGTGGATCTGTCTCACACCAGCGTGCTGTTGTCTACTTTACCTAAGTGTGTGCCTACATCTGAATAAAGTTAAGTACTCGTACTTGTACTTAGCATTGGTCCTTCATCAAATTGACAATAAGTTGTCGATTCGCTCATGGTGTAAGGGGGCTTTCTGCTATGCTAGTGGGCGCCAATAATAGGAATGATACCTTGTCCCTCCTCCCACTTGGAACCTAATACTCGCCCACCTGGGCCATCGCAGCCTCTTGTATAGTAGTAGTGGTCCCTCCCCCACTTGGTTACTTTGTGCCAAAGTTAATGCCATCAATACTTACTTTGGGGCGAACGTTTGCACCACTATCAATCCAGCCAGCGAAACACTTAATAGGGTGAAGCGACTATTGTGGTTGAGACGAGAGCGATTGTACTTTTGTGGGTTCTATCCAGTTAATTTGGTCAGTTAAGTACGTGTCGACGCCGCCACCGACGCCTCTACCGACAGACCTCCGGTTACACGCAAACCACCACGCTCGTTACCGATCGAAATATTGCGAAGATGAGTGCTATAGTAGAGAGTTCTATTCTGACCGGCGCCGCTGCCTCGAGAGCAACCTTTGGCGGACCAGTTCGTCCATCGCTGGTGATCCCACCTAGCGTAAACTTCCTTAGAGCAGTATGTTGGCACAATTATGTGGTAGAGCACAGCTGCCTGACACTGCGGAATAGGTGCACGATTTTGAAGCACGATCGCCCGACGAGTTGACGCTAAAGAAAGGAGAGGACGTGGAAGTTTTGGAGCGAGATGGTGGGCATACCTAGACCACTTTGTTTTGCGTAGCTGCCATGAGCAGAAGAAACACGGGATCCAACTGCTGACGGTTCATGATTGCAGAGGAGTTCAATGACGGGTGGTATTTGGTGAGCGAGAATTTTTACTTTACCAGTTCATACAGCTGTCAATGGACATCTGGTTTGCTTATTGGATGTGGGTGATCTCCAACAAGGGGGACGGGCGGGGCCGGTCTCTCTCTTTCTCAAGAGAGGCTCTTGGGTAGATGGCACAGTACATGTACACATACGCCTTTGTGCTTTCACCATCCATCCACCGGTTGAAAGCGGTGGGGATGGTGATGGTGACGATATTGTGTTGTTTTGTTGCTTGTGTTGCCCCCCCAGGTGAAGCTCTTCAACAAGCACAGCAAATACTGCTGCTACCTACATACTTCCTCTCCACTCATATTACATAAACTCCCCATTGCACTCTGCACATCCGTACTGTGCAAGTCTGTTTTCATGTTGGACCACGGGCTAACAACGGCCGGTGCCGTTCGCAGGGTCGCAAACCAACATCTGGAGAACAGGGGCTCTTTCCAAAAGGTAAGTGGGCGTGTGTGACGTTGGGGCGGGCTACAGCCTATGTACTCTATGCTCGCCTGCCCACACGCCCCGGATCAACGCTCCGGCGGGCTTCGGGGCGCTTTGTGGGCAGCCCGACAACCATACCTCAGTTTTCATGTCGCGAAACGATGTGGTCTTTTTTCCGCCCAACTGACTGTTGTGGGGTGTGATCCTTGAAGTGTACACGGCGCCGACCACAACCAGCGAGGTTATGCATGAATCTGCAGCGAGTATCACGCCGGCGTCCCTGGCGTCCTCATCATCTGCAACGGAAGATCCCACGCCCGCATCAACGGGTACAACAACACCTGCAACCCCGCAAAGAGCCATTAATCTCAAAGATCCCCCGACGTCGCGAGCTCAGTCTTCTCAATCCTACTCTTCTGGAGCCCACACGCCCGATGGTTCGTCGCACATTCCCACACCACCCTTGACAGTTGAGAAAGTTACTTCTGGTCGTTCTACCCCAACTCCAGGAATTGTGGGTAAAGAGCGAGCCGTCGTTCTAACGGGAAATACTGTGGAAGAGAGGGCAACGAATTACATACAAAGTCTACGGAGCCCAGTAGTCGAAGACACTCTAAGCGATATCGAAGAAGCCATCTCCGAAATTTCAAAAAGCAGTCAAAGTCGCCGCGCCAGTAAGGTTATTCACGATCATAACCGACGATACAGTGCAATGTCTCCAGCTGCTTCAGCGTCGGTTAACTACCTCCCCGCTACACAGGAAATGAACGATTCCGGGTCCGAGTATTCCGTACAGGAACCGAGTTTGCAGGACTTTAGCTCTGATATTGAAGATGATGAGGAACCGGAATTGCCAATTCAAGGTTATGCGGAGTATGATGATATATTGTACACTAAAGCGGACATATTGGCATGGTCTCCTGCCGATGTTTCGCAATACCTCCAAAGCAGGCACATTCCGCTGGTAACCTGCAGCAAGTTTGAGGAACAGGAGGTCTCCGGCGCAATACTGTTGCAACTAGAAATGTCCCACCTAAAAGAGCTTGAGCTTGGAAGCTTTGGTAAACGCTTTGAGGTTTGGAAAGAGATTGAACATCTAATAAAGAACCTAAAACATAGTACCAAGCCACGTAGTGGGAGTGATGCTGCGGCCAGGCTTTCTACAGTTAGTTTCACACTCAATACCGACAATTACCGCCAGCGAAGTAGCACCGTTGGCGCAGTCCTACCGCGAATCCGCAGTCAACACAACCGTCCTATATCCCGACAGCATGAAATTGATGTTCAGGAGGCCAACATGCACCATCCCACGACTGAAACTGAAAACTTGTCACCCCCGATATCTTCTAATAGCATCGGCTCCTCAACGTATGGGGTCTTTGAGCAGCCGCGCTCACCACCACTGTCCCCCAGCGGACGTAAGGCCAGTGCTTCGAAACGGCATTCTACGCACGATCACACTTCGCCTGCGACGGCGCTGAACGCTGCCCTTTCAGCGAGTGTTGCTGTACTTAGCGCCGGTGGGGTTGAACAAAAAGCGCATCAGCGCGAAAATTCTTTCGATAGGAATTGGTCAAATACACTAATAACAGGACCCCCCCGACCATCCACTGCCACTGGAATGCGAGAGGCCAAGGGCAAACATAGGGCTACTCCCAGTACAGGTACTGGCGACACAAGCTTCACCGGCGATAGTGGGTTCTCAGGATCGCAACCTCCAACACCAAATGAGCGCAGTTACTTTTCCAGCGGTGAATCTGCCCCTCGGGAAAGGAAAGTTCTTCAAAAAAAGAGCGGTACGAACCATTCAAGAAAAGGAAGTTATACCGAAGAACAAAGGCTGAGAAGTGCAACAGCTCATACACGGCATTCAAGGATTGCTAGCGCCGAATCTGCCATCAAGAGAAATACCCCATCCTTATCCGCAGCAATTGCATATCACAAGAGTAAGGATAAACATAAGCGGATCAGTGCGTCTTTGGGAGAAATCGATGTCGTGAAAATGACACCACCCTCATCGTCTCGAGGAAATGGGGCACAACCGACTGATGAAAGTATCCATAGACGTACAACATCCCCTCCAAATGCCGCATTTGGTGGCGGTCTTGCAATCGAGTCGTTCATATCCAACTCTGATGAAAAATTGGATTCCCCTGCATCTATAGGAGCTCAAAGTTTGGGGTCTGCTGAGGGGTCTACGCCCTCTGGAACGGTGTCCATAGATGTCGATGCCACACCAGATCGACCTTCGAAAGCAGATCGCATCAACTCCGGGACGTCTATGAAAAAACGTATCCGAGGTGTTTCTTCGGGATCTGGACTTAGACAGAAATCCAAAAGGCAGACAACTGCTCTGGAGAAAGGTATAAAGGAAATTACTCCAGAAGAGGCAGCGAAGGATGCAGATTTTAGTGGATGGATGAAGAAGCGCGGATCCACGGGGGTCGGAACGTGGAAGGCTAGATTCTTTGTGTTGAGCGGCCGGCGACTCTCGTACTTCTACTCAAGTACAGACACGAAGGAACGTGGTCTGATAGATATCACTTCCCATAAGGTTTTAGCATGTACAGAGGATAGATTGATCGGACTACATGCAGCTATCGCTGCAGCTACCAGCCCCGCGCCCAGCCCAAAGCCTGCACCGTCGCCGTTGTTTCAGAGTCTCAATTCGCCAAATTCTCCTACATCCCAACAGCCGAAGGAGAGGGAGAAGAAGGAGAAGGAGAAGGAGAAGAAGGAAAAGAAGGAAAAGAAGGAGAAGGAGAAGGAGAAAGATAAGAAAGAATTGAATAAGGAAGAGAAGGAGAAGGCCAAGGAAGAAAAGGAGGAGAAAGACAAGGGGTGGTTCACCTTTAAACTCATCCCCCCCGCACCGGGTGCAGCTAAGGGCGTAACGTTTACACCTCCAAGGTTACACTACTTTGCCACAGATACTCGCGAAGAGGGGAAGAAATGGATGGCTGCCATGATGAAAGCTACGATCGATAGAGATGAAACCAAGCCCGTTGTCACTAGCTATAATGCGAAAACGATATCATTAGCAAAGGCACGAGAATTGAGGACTAGGCCACCCGCATTGAAAAAAGACACCGAGATCCAGGGCGAAGAGGTATCTGGGCTGGCAATTTGTGGATTAGAGCTAGGCGTTGCAGAGGGTGACGAGGCCGATGATGAAGATGGTAGGCACCATTTGGACAGCAAGAATACTGTCCAAATGGATTCAGGGTCGGTTAATGCTGCGGAAGGAGATATAGCCTCAAAACAACCTATATCAGAAAGTAAAAGACACGAAAGCGACGTCAGTAGGAGTGATAAATGTCACACTCCAGACTCTAATGTAGAGAATGGCGCCAAGGAAGATTCCCAAATCACATTAACCGCCGCTGAAAGTCCAGAAGACCTGAAAACAAATGGAGAAGGGATTCTCCAGATCAAAGCAGTTGGAGTCGTCGGATGAGGAAGCTTCCAGCGATATGTTCATTATTTTGCTGCTGTGCAGCCTGTTCCTCACCTATCTTATTGCAAGTATAGGCAACCGTTTGTTCGTTTTTTTCCATCTGTTTCGATACCACTTTTGTTTTGTTTTCATGGTTTGACACTATACCTCTCACACCCACATAATTTATTGTTTGTTTGATACCATCCTTCTTTAATATATTCTTTGAGTTATTATTTAGAGCCTTCCTATAAATTTTGTACTTTTTCACCTGTAAGTATGTACTAGTCTGTCCGGCCTCTTTTGAACGTACTATTATCATGTACGCCCGCTTGCGGAATCATAGGCGCCTGGCGGACTAAGTATGTAAATTTTAGGGAAATCATTGTCACTTTTGGTGTTTTTGAGGATTATTATGTATGGAGTGAGGTTTGGTGATGTAGTCAGTGTATGTGCACACATTATGAAATTATAATGGAGTGGCGAGTGAATGAATCATGCACATGTTGAATGGATTGCATACATGCCTAATATAGTGCTGTGCCGTGCTCGATCTGGTTTAGAGAACATTTCATAGAAGTATTTGGTCAACAAGGTACGAGTACTTTGGGAATAGATGCTCCTATTCAGAGTGCTCCAATGCAAGATTCGACCTTCTTAGCCACGCCTCTAATTCACAGCTATATCAGTCTGCCAGTCGGGCACATTGGTGGCTACTGACAACTGATCAAAGCCGCCCACAGACTACTTGGAGTATAATTTGGAGAGAACATTGAAAATTTATGTATTTGTGTGTGTGTGTGTACTCAGAGGTTCAGTTCCTGCGTCAACCACTCGTAGTCAAGCATGCTCTTTAACAAAATGCTTTCCTCGAGGATAAAAACAAGACACATTTACATTGCACTACAACTTTTTCGGAAGATGATATATTATATGTACATTTCTTTGAGCACTTTTGGTAAATCGCTATGACTCTTCGATCAAAACTAAAGATGAATCCCCCCTTTCCTTCTCAGCAGTAGGCTTCCGTTTAAAGATGCCGCGAGCTTTTTTTTCACCATCGCTTTCTTTTTCTAAATTGTCTTTATCTTTTTCCCTATGGTCCTTGGTCTTTTCTTCGAGCTCTTCGTCCTTTTCTCCAGGTTTCTCGCCCTTCTTACGTCCAATCGTCCCAAAAAATCCACTTTGAGAACTCTTCATCCACGGACTGCTTTCTTTTGCTAGAGGTGTAGTTGCAGGTGTGACCTTCTCCGGTTTTTCAGACTCACTCTCATCACCTTCTTCCCGATCCTTGTCTTTCTTCCATGAGCTCCATAAATGCCTAGTGCTGGAGGTATTGGCAGAATTCTCAGCCGCTTCATCCTCACTCTCATCACGCTTGGTTTTTTTCCAGCCGATGTTAAATTTGCTTGTACTACCTTTTCTATTCTTGGAAAAGCGAGCAAGAATACTCTCCTTAGTTGGGACAGTCTCTAGGCTTGTTCCACTTGCAGTAGTGCCAACGGTTGAAGGGACAGAAATATTAGTTCTAATACTCATAGAATCTCTAGAAAGCTCTTCCACATCCTCTGATTTGGATGCTGAATGTTTGCTCTGAAATGTTGGAGCAGTTGGATTTAGTCTGGGTGTCACTGGGCGTCCTGACATGTTCGGTCCTAGGATCGAAGAAGCAAAATATCCAACTGATGGCCCACCCATTTGCTGGCTAGGAAGAAGAGATAGAGAAGTTGTTGAGTTATTGTTTATTGGGGAGATGGGCCGGGAGACAGGACGAGAACGAGATATTCTACCCGTTCGAAAGTCTGCCCACTGGTTATTACCCAATATCCCTATCCTATTATTTCTTGACGCGTCCATCGTGTCATGGGTAGGCCATCCAAATGCTGCCGAAGCATCTGAAGACGGTGCAGGAAGGGGGTTATCAAATGAAGAAATCGAGGAAGGGCGTGGCGAAACAGGGACATCAAATAGCTTGTTTTGGTCTGCTAAATCCAATGATGGGTTAAATTGATTGAACCCTGCCGAATGGCGAGACGCCTGTGAATTCGTTCGCTGAAGTGGGATTTTGCCTTTAGACGTGCCATGGAGAAAATCAAATCCATTTGTCCAAGACCCGTAAGATCCACTGCGTCTGCGTGTACCAATTGGATCAAGACCTACAGAATCCTTTTTCGGGAATGAGTGTGATTCCGAAGACCGAAGAGAGCCAACAGGTGGTCCATCAAAGGGCATTGTTTTCCCACGTTGACGATTAAATGAACTAGATAGCAGCCTAACAAATCTCCGTCCACCATTCGCGCTGGAATCTGCGTTCTCACTTTCTGAAGCAGCGGATGCGCCAAGAGGACGATTACTACCAATCGGCGACATGCCAGTGATAGGTTCCAAGTTTTCTCCATCTACTTCTCTAGGTCCCGAGAGATTACTAAATAATGGGATATGGTTAAAGCTGCTACGAGGCGAAGTTGAAACAGATCCTGAAGACAATGGTGATTGAGGTGCATTAAAACTTGCCGCATCAAATGCTGAATTTCGTGAAAGAATTTCTTCGGAGATAGGAGAGGCTGCCGGGGGGCTCGGCGAGTTGTCCTCTAATGAAAATAAATTTGATGGTAGCAATGCATTAGCCGTGGGGCTCATCGGAGCTCCCCCGCTAAGCTCCATAATTGGACCAGTGGTATCAATCTCGGGAATTTCCATGGGACTTGTAACTGTTCCGTTTGCAAAGTTAAAGAATGGACTGGATGACATTCCATTGGAAAATGTTGGACTGATCTGTTGGGAATGAATTTTGTTAAAGCTAGATGTATCTTGAAACCGAGGGTCTTGTAAAGGATAGGTATTGATAGGAGCTGAGACCATTTGGGGGCGTCCTTTACGATTGCGACTCCGCCGTTGCTTCGGTTTTTTTGATATTGAGTCGCCTCCAGAACCACTTCCCCTGCGACTTTGGTAAGTATTGAGAGCTTCGCAAGATCTCATGAAATCCGCGTCAGCCTACACTCCGTCAGTAGGTGCCATGCCTTCATGATAATAGAAACTAACCGCCTGCAAAGCATTGTAAACAGTAACATAACGCGATTCCAACACTCCTCGTCGCTGCTTCCAAAGCTCCTCTTTTTCGCTTTCTTCGATGACTCTCTGGGCTTCTTCATCTTCTTCCATTTTCAGCTGATGTTTCTTATTCTCCAATGTCTTCAACGTGGCTGAAAGAGATCTGATCTCCTCTTCCATTTCTGCGATATGCTTCTGTGTTTCTAGAATATCATTGCCTAACTCCTTTTCTGTGGTTACTGCATTTTCTTTTGACTCCTGAGCTGCAGATGAAAGTTCTTCTACTCTCTCAAGAGCAGCCATTTTTTCTTCCTCCCATTTGGTAATGTCATCTTGGATCTTTTTGATCTCGTATTCCTTTGCCCTTAGGGCCTTTTCTGTTCTCGTCCTGGTCGCTTCTGCCACACGCCTTGATTCTTCCAAAGACTTGGTTTCGGCCCGGATCCTTTGTCTGCCAGCATCCTCTTCGTTTTTCTTTTCTTTCAGTGCATCTAACTCAGTTCGCAGGACGATTTCCGTTAGTTTGTATTCTTCTTCTGCATGGGCAAGCTGGGCTTCGGTATCCTGTATTTCGTTGCGAACAGCGTCAAGATCTCGAGTTAGCGATTCAACTGAATGTTGATCATCTGTTGAGAGACCATTTGTGCGGAGATTTTGTTCTGAAACAATTGGAGAACTTCGGCGCTCTTTGGTAGTTCGTCTATGAGATGCATTTTGCAGCTGCTGAGAATGTCTGTGCTGTTGGGGGGAAGGCGAAACATCTAGTACAGGATGAACCGATGGAACATCGTCTGAAGAATCGCCTTTATGAGATGGGCCGCCGACATCACCAGACGATTGCGATTTCCTACGGGTTCTCAACCGAATCAACTGTCCAGGAGCTTGGAAGTTTTGTAAATTAGCTGCGATAACACGGACGTTGTAGCGGTGGTCTGGATTCAGTCCGGTGACCGTGACACTCGTTTCGCCCCGTTTTTCACTCTCGCCGACATTTATGCCGTTGATTTGAATAATATGTTTTGCAATTGATCCAGCCTTTTCAGGTAACGACCAATGGAGGGTGATTGTATCTGCAGAAATGCCATGTAAAGAAACACGTGGGGGAGCAGGCAAATCCAATCCAAGAAGTTTGACAAGAGTTGGTATTGGGATATTGAGGAGGCTAGAAACGCGGTAGCATATCCTGTGTGCTAGGGTTAACCATTTCAAATCAAACAAATAGACTTTGGAGAAGAGGAAGGTTGAAACTTACCATGCCAATGCACATATCGTGGCAACTACTACTACGACCATAGTAGGGTGAGGTGGTTGTGGGTTTGAGAGAAGGTTTGGTTTTTAGGGTGATGGTTCCGACAAGCGAGGGGTCGGTGTCACGTGGCCGTGCTTTATAACCCATACCATACGTACTACTAGCTTTAGGCGCTCCAAAAATTTATTGCGCCCAGAACACCGTTCGGATTTACATGGGTGACATTGCGACCCGTGCGCTCCGTGGCTCCCAGCCTGGGACCCGTCCCCATCGTGCTCCACGTAATCTTATTCAGATCAAAGTAGAATAAACTAGATGTATGTAAGTACTCCGTAGTAGCTATGATGTATAAGATTCTGCGTTTACCTTCCAGTTGTTCGGGAGATCCAGCCGAATAACCTGAGGTAGGAACATGTGGTTGTTGCTCTAGCTATCGGTCCTTGGGAAGTTCCAAGGTTACAATGCAACCTCGGGATGCTAGATGCTAAACCTCTCCTCAAGATACCGCAAGTTTTCAGGGCATAACGTCCGGTATTGCAGAAAGAGCATTGTTAGTGCGCTTCACTACTACCGCTTTTAAGTTTCCTAGTCTATGATTCAGTCCAAACATTAGTCATAAATCACCGCATTACAACACACTACCTTGCGCTGATGATCTCAAAAATCTCCTTGGCTATACCCTAGCAAAGATCTGGATCACAGTTGCCTCAGGGGCGTTGCTGAATCACTCTATTCTGTGTATAATGACTGGAGAAGAGTAGTACAGGGTGGGTCACAGAAGAATCGGGACTCCAAGTCAAGCATGCTCAATATTTTTTGAAATTGAAAATTATTCAGAATTCTGATATTAGGTTGCACATTGCAATGAGCATTTTTATTCATGCAACGGTTCACAACATTTTAACACTTTTATTCGTATTTTCAATGACAATGACTTCTACAGTGAGATGAAATATTCCTCTTTTTACAGAGTGGCAAGATTACCTACATTTCATGATCAGCCAGTAGAAAACTGTAAATATCATTTCCATACAGTCAGTTACTATGTAATCAATATAAAACTTTCTTCAAAGTTCATCAATGCAATGGTAGCGCTAATTTCAGAGTATGGTGGTTTCCGCCATTAACATTTAAGTTCACATCATGTGTTCTTTTAGTCTAGCCAAGACCTACCGAATCTACTTTATGCACAATTTAGGTGCCTCTATGGATTATGCATTCAACAGAGTAAACCTTGAAATGTCCTTGAGCTGTGCTTTTAGTCATTCGGGCATCTCAACGATCGGATGCCAGGTCAAAGTAACGTTGGGTGTAACTACTAGTAGTCATCACCCAGTATCTAATAATTCTCTACGCTAAGAATTTTACCGTTATACATCATCGATCACAAGCTTGCTTGGTTGGACCTTCGGCTGATGTCCCTGCTCGTGCTTGTGAGAACCGCGGCGGCTTAGCCTTGTTCGTTGCGTTGCACTGCTCCTCCCCGCCATCCCCCAACAACTCCTCAACACTTCTCTCACCACTACCTAGGTGATACCACTAAGAAGGTACCTCCGGCGGCCTAATCCATCATACGACCTGCGTGGGCTTCCACCTTCACATATTCTCCACCTTCAGAAAAAAATCTCATCGTACCGACTCGTCCATTTGTTTCTCTCCTTCGTCGGCCCACTGTTAGTCTGCTCTGCCTACACTGCGTGACGATGCAGTATGTACGAAGTCTCAGTGGTTCAGTGTCAAAAACGTGGAACTCTATCAAGTAGGAACCGATGCCTATGGTACTTGTGTGCTGCGGTAACTGACAGTCTAGTCCTGCTACCCTAAGCGGTGCAATCGACGTGATTGTTGTGGAACAGGATAACGGTTGGTCACAAAACCCACCAGAATTTTGTTCCCCTTTCTAAGTGTATATCTTGAAAAGGTGACCTAGCATGCTCGCCATTCCACGTTCGGTTCGGAAAGTTCTCTTTGCTGCGACCATATGAGAAAAAGGTTGGTCCTCGATCGATGCGTTAGTGAGCTACAACAGACATCTTACCAATGTTAGGTCGAATTTCGAGTAAATGGAGAACGAGCCGATTATTCGATGAAGCTTGGAGAGGGCGGCGAGGCCTTCTTCGTCTTCGAAACATCCGGCGTCATTCCAGCGGATCTACAAACATCACCATTGGTGTCACCTGCTAGCAGTCCACGATCGGAGCCCTCCGTACCTGACCCGACGTCATTGCAAGAGCCTGATTACCTCGACATAGACGATCCAAGTAGTACGTTCAAAAAAGATATCCCACAAAGAAGGACCCAGTCCGACTTTGGTAAATCATTCATCAATTGCAATCTCATAATTCTTACATTTTGATAGGAAAGGCGTTACCTTTGGCACCATCACTAGAAGTCACTCGACCTGTCAGTGGAGACTGGTCGGGAGCCTCCCTCAACCTTGAGCGCACCCGCTCAGACGAGGTACTCACGACAAGCAAAACTAGTGGCCGTAGATATACCACCTCCGGAGAGTCTGCCCCTGTTCGACCACGCTCACCGCCCCCTTTAGCTCATGCAGCAGCAGTCGAACGGGCAATGGCCTTGTCACGAAAACTCTCAATTTCCAACATCCAAACCCATGTTACAAACAAAGGAGATGTCATGCTGGACATGCATGGTTATAAGCTAGATCAGGAAGAGACCACGCAGGCTGAAACCCTTGCTCGTAAAATTCTTGCCGAAGAAATTGACGGGGATTATGACCTTGGTTCCTTAATTGGTGCTGATAGAAACGGGAATCTCTGGATATATTCTAGCGAAGAGGCGAAAGAACTGGCCGGACGCCAAGAGGGTATTATTGATTTGGTGTCTGACGCAGGTTACTCCTCAGATGAAGCAAAAAGTGATTTTTCAGAGGAAAAGCGCGGAATGCGTCTTAGCTCGACTCCACCATCCACGCCTCCTTCGTCGCCTCTTCCGGAAGACAGGTCAGAAACAGCCAAAAGCTATGCTAAGACTCTCCGTTTAACTTCGGACCAACTGAAGAGCCTCGATCTTAAAATGGGCGCAAATGAAATATCCTTCAGTGTAAACCGGGCGACATGTACTGCATACATGTATTTGTGGCGCTACGATGTTCCAATTGTAGTTTCCGATGTCGATGGAACTATTACAAAGTCTGACGCCTTAGGACATGTATTTACCATGATTGGACGAGACTGGACACATCTTGGCGTCGCGAAGCTTTACACTGATATCTGTTCCAACGGCTATAATCTAATGTATCTGACATCGCGATCAGTGGGACAGGCTGATACGACACGCAACTATCTCAACGGGATAGTTCAAGATGCTCATAAACTTCCGAAAGGCCCTGTGATAATGTCGCCAGACCGAACATTTCATGCACTACGCCGTGAGGTTTATCTCCGCAAGCCGGAAGTTTTTAAAATGGCCTGCCTTCGCGATATATTAAACCTATTTGGCACCAATCACAATCCATTCTACGCTGGCTTTGGGAACCGTCTCACGGATGCATTGAGCTATCGAAGCGTAAACATTCCTAGTACAAGGATTTTTACTATCAATAGCAATGCTGAAGTGAGTTTGGATCTTCTTTGCCTAACTAAGTACAAGAGCAGCTATGTAAACATGAGAGATCTTGTAGATCATTTCTTTCCACCAGTGGAGCAGGTCATAGGGATTGAAGAAGAATTTACAGATTTCAATTTTTGGAGAGAGGCTGTAGTTGATCCTGAGGATTTCACTGACGAGGAGAACGATGACGACGAGGAGGACGATGAAGACGACGAGAATGATGGTGAGATGGGCGAATCATACTTGGAAGAGGGCGAAGAACTAGAAGACGACGATGAAGAAGACGACGATGAAGAGTACGAAGAAGGAGAGGAAGACGACGACTATGAAAGTCACATGGCAGACAGCATATATCAAGAAGCTGAACCTGAGCAGCAGGTATCCGATAAGGAGCAAGAGAGATTTAAAGACGGACAAGAGGAGAATTTAGGATGGACAAGGAAACCCATAATGAAGAATGATCTTGATCGAACTCCTCTTGATTCTGTTAAAGATTTCGCCGAACAAGAGCTGGGATCTATAGCTGAAGAAGTTGTCAATGATATCGGAAAATTGACCGGGTGGCGTAAGAAGGGCACCGATGGTGAAAGAGAGCTCGCTACAGAGGGTGCAAACAGCAACAAAGGGAAACCATAATCCCTCAATCATATCCGGGAGTTGGTCAATGAATTGTAAGTTATAGATCGGTTGACGATGTGAGTATTAGCATTGGATTGGGGTTATCTGTGTATTGTGTCAAGTTTGGTGGTTTTCTTAACTATATCTCGCGCTCTTAGACACCCTTTGTTTGATTAATGTGTTTACTGTTTCTTCTTCGTTTACGGCGCAATTGTAATATTGGAGTTTGATTGCATTCATCACAGCTGTCTTCTTTTTAAACTTTTGTTATTGCTCTATTTTCATCTTTTTCTCTTTTTCTATTATCTCCTGATTCTTTCTGTACCATTTTCCGGCGTTTGCTACACCGCGGGTCTACCTCAACCGATGGGTGATTGTATATCTTTAGTTTATTGTTGCATATTGAAAGGTTATTGCATGTTTTTTGTTATTTTTCTCCGTCTGGTGTAGTTATGGAGACGGAGAGGGATGGGCGGTGATCATAGAGACAATTATATGCGTGTAGACGAACGGGCATCTCTTGACTAGACACAGAATTCTTACATTTTCACCCAATACTTCAAGTACGAGTACTTAATTTGAACACATACACACACACATATACAACTGTTTGGACAGTACAACTAGCTTTCAGAATAATGTTACTTTTGAGTAAAAGTTTCAAGTTCAACACAAACCATGTTTAGGGCAAGGGTTTCGAACCAAATCTGGTCCTCTAAAAAAACATAGATCTTCAGAATTTTGTTTACCTGCCATAATAACGACCATATAACGCCTTCTAGACCCAAGTGCTAACTTAGATCACCTAAACAACTCCCGCACACTCCCGAAAAAATGATCCTAGCAAAAAACCACATAACAAAAAAAAAAGAATACAAAGTCTTTGGTATCACCCTTTGAACCAAAGAGAACTATATCCCGAGAGAATCAATTCGCTCTCTAAAAATTGAGCCACCCATTATTAATTCCATGGATGCACACAAGTCGTTTGTCCAAATCCGCGTGGACAAAATAAAAATCCCCCTCCTCCTAATTAACCCTCCTGCCGCCCCTCTTCATAAGCGTACACAGGTCGTCTGTCTCGATAGTAACGCAGTGTGGCGCCTGGAGTAACGTCAAGTTGGGAAGGTTCCAAACTGCCCTCTTCTTCCCTAATGCGGACCACTCCAGTGACCAACAGCTCAACCGGAGTTTTTCCAAATTCTTGTGGGTTACTCCTTTCCATCCTCCGAGCCAGGACTTTGCTGTCTTGAACAGGCCGGGCTTATAGTTGTGCAGGACGTTTTCGTATGTAAATTTGGTCAGGCGGGGTGCCTGGAAGAGCACCGAAAAGAACACCACAGACACTATCTGGTCGTACGGATCACTTGCGACGGGGTAGGTCTCGGAGTTGAGTTTCAGGGAGAGACTTTTTAATCGAGGGAGGCGTCCTACAAATTCTTCATACCTCGTGCAGTTCTTGAGAGAAGCGGGCGAAGAAGCGTTTGTTCGAACGTCATCTAGAAGTACGTGGGTAATTTCGGGAAACAGTCTTCCCAAGTTGATGATAAGGTCAAAGTCAACAGACAAGCCTCCACTGACAGAAATGTTCGTAATGTAATTGTTTGTTCTCCCTCTAATAGCCCCAGGTAACTCGGTCCCTGCCTCCGCCAACAGCCGGAAATCTTTGAACGTCAATGGCTCATCTCGCCATGAAGAAGGCATATCCAGCGTGAAGGATTCTAGCTTTGGCCACCATCCAGCTAACTCCATAAGTAGTACCGCAAATCTTGGAGAATAATTGCCGGCACTACTAGTATTTGTAAACTTCAACGAGAAGTCCCTCATGTTCCTAAACCCTTCATTGCTTGAAACAAGTTTTTTGAACACTTCAAGGCGTTTTTGGCTCACAACGGCTGAGCCTGGTTTTAGACAGAGAGTTTGTATATTGTGCTCCTTGGCTAAAATGCTCAGGAATTTCTCGACTTTTGGGATATGATGCTATATTATAAAAAGAAACCTTTAGAATAGTTCTCCTGTATTTATCACAATGCATTGATCAGAGAGAAGGCTCACAATCTTATATGCCAGTGTGACATTTTTAACGCAGCCTGGATTGTTTGCTTGAATATTTGGTAGGATATCTTTCAAGAGCACGTTGTAAGGAATATCCGTTGCATCGATCTTAGTCCAGAGTGATCCAGACCAGCGGTAAGATTGTAGCTCCTTGCAAACTAGACCAGTCACAGTCATACGCTCGGGAATTGTGAGATAGCTTAGTACCATTGTAATAACTGATTGGTGTCAGATCATAACCATACAGTAATACAAGAAAGCTATTATTCCACCTACTTTCCGGTGGTAATGTTCCAAGGGAGCCCATTGTATCTCTGCTCCTCGCAAACCCCTTACGTTTGGAATCGCTGGTAGTGGAGCTCATAGCTTCTCTAATTATATCCGAGCAATCGGTGGATTCCTCATGGAGTTTCAACACAAGCGCCTCGAGTCTCTCTCTGGTCATTCCATTCACCAGCTGGACGACTTCAGCAGTGGTGAGCTCTTTTTTATTAGGCTTTGCAGCAGCCATCCGGGGCCTCTTCGCCCGTCGTTCCACTGTAGACCTAGGCATTCTCGAAATCTTGGGGCCTTCCAGATGGGCAGGGTATTGGGGACGAATGGTAGGGTTGGAGAGCAGATGACGATAATTCGACTGGACTAGCATGCGAAGTTGGTTGAAGCAGCCGCAGGAGGCTCTGTTTAAGCTATGTCACTAGTGTAGAGGGTGAAATCGTTGAAGTGGTAGGTGCTGCCTGAACCGCCGCTCCGTTTCCTGCAGATCACTATTGGGTCAGTTGGGAAACCTTTTGCAAACTTAGTAGAGTGATAATATTAATTTGAAAGGACCCTTGTATTCAGAATCTCAAAGAATTACGCTGTTTGGAAAAACCAGTGATTAAATTGACAACAAGGCTCTTCTCGTTATTTAGCGTGTTTGTACATGTTTCTAGGAGGTACATGTGAGTGCTTATTGATAACTAAATGCATGACCTGGATTCCCGAGTGATACACGATGGATAGATGGGGGGAAAGGATCAAACACGAGCCTCTGAGGGACATTCGAGCCCATATCTGTAGAGCGGCTCTCGGAAGAAGCTGAGCTAGGGAGGGCTGCGGTTAAGCTTCCAAAGAATCGGATCGAACCATTGCGTCGGACAACGCAATGATTAAGCATAAATGTGAAAGAACGTTCCGCCGATGTGAGGAGGTGGGTGGCATATGGGCTGGTTGACCTGTAT
Organism: Geopyxis carbonaria; assembly: GCA_024516215.1. Lineage (NCBI taxonomy): Eukaryota > Fungi > Ascomycota > Pezizomycetes > Pezizales > Tarzettaceae > Geopyxis > Geopyxis carbonaria. The sequence goes on along the minus strand of JAJJXG010000022.1, from coordinate 663,965 downwards.
GACATAATACGGCTATAATTAGAAATACATGTATCGCGACAACACAGGATAGTCAAGGTGCAGGACTTAAAATTTGTAGTTACAATGAACTTGGCTTGATTCTTTCAAACCAGTAAAAGAGAATCTAGGTGTCGAATATTGGGAAAGAGATATCATACTAAAGATGCCCCACATAATGACGTATTAGCTTCGGTAAGGATGTTGGTAGATATTGTAGCCCAAAGCTCACGATAAATTTGTATCCTCAAGGTTTCACACAACAGTAGGCGTTGATAAGGTTCTTACCTTGAACAATGAGGAAGTAATAAGAAACACAGGGCGTGTTTAGGTCTGGCCATAGAGTATCAATATTGCTATCAAGCTCTCAGGGCGCAACCCGCAGACGGGCCGAGGCCTGCTTAATCTCCTCGGCGCGGACAATTCGTGCCTTCAATTCAGATTTCAAGTCAGTAACCATACTAGAGTACCGGTACGCACAAATCTGAACTTTGGGAGCCATGCACGAGTTCCGTAACTAAAGAAAATTTGGTGGTTCTGATTTGTAGTGGGCCTAGCTTTCATGTCCCGAATTCTGCGTACGGGGACCGCATAGAATCCTACGAGTGATAGTTTGAATGAATCTGTAGGATTGATAAACGGCATGCCGGTGAGTCATCAGACAAAAGAGTATTCAAAGAAGAGTGCTGGACTGTGACCCCGCGATGACTCGAATTGAGATCCCGCGTGTATACAAATCGAGACCGCACTTGGACTACGAATCCATTTTTCCCCTGCAAGAACAAAGAGCTGCGGAATATAGCATTGACGAGGAGATATCGAGAGTCCGGACCATCCGAGTATGACGTTGGATCAAAGCTATATCTGCCCAAAATGACTCATCAATGCATTTTTTTCAATCTCCCATAAATATACTCCAATGCACTGCGAACCTCTTCATAATAATCCCTGCTCCACTTGCGTGCCGAATCTTTTTCCATGGGCGAGTCTTCCTCTACCGTCCAAAGCCATGTCGACTCGGCAAGTTCCACGGTGCCCGCATCTCAAGGCCCACATATTTCCATCAGTACCCGTCCACCGTCCGCATGAAGCATACGGCAACAGCAGCTCATTATGTAAGTCTATGCGCATAATCAACTAAAATATCCAGCGGTAGCTGTACGGCATACCTATGAGGGCAATGGATCGAGTGAGGGCGCGCCGGCCGGGCTGCTAGCGTGTGCGGCACTAGCTAGTAGTTGGTAGCTTGCCTACAAGCATTACCGGTCCGCTATGGCGACAGGGCTGGTCGCCATACGGAAGCCGTCGGAAGCCGAATGTGGGGTACATGGAAGCGCAGAAGGCATGGGCAGCACTCGGCTTTCGGGTTGGCTGGCCGGTCTACCCCGGGGCCGCCTGTCGAACCGCCGGATAGTTGTGGTGTGAGCTTCAGGCAGAGACGCCCTCGTACGTGAGTAGCACTTGTATGTGGCTGTCCTACACTGTGGGATTTTGCACTGTTTGGGCATTTCTGTGTTGGTGGTGAGTCGGTGGGTGAGCCAACTTTTTTCATGGGCACGTGATTATGGTACCTGCATGATGCTGGCCGCACGTGACCGTGCACCCTTAGTCATCAGCCTGAGCTAAACACTGTTTGCTTGTGAGTCCGAGCTTGCTCTCTCTCTCTGCAACTTACACATCATACAGGTACATCTTGTTCTCTCTGTAGTCATGTCTATTCAATGATCTTTAATACTAGACCACTGGTGTCTAACAAATGGTTAAAACTCCGGAATCATCAACAAATTAGAAAAACACAACGGCGGCCATCGCTAGAAAGATATTGGAGCTGCTACCAAATCTCAATGCTGGTTCGTTCTAGATATCCAATAAGAATTATTTAAACATAGTAGTTTTGGAGTTACAGGACCTTACTGGAAACTGGAAACCCACATTTCACCAGTAAATCTGAACCCCCTCTATCTTAAAAATCACGCAATATCAGCTTGGTGGGTGGTGCGAATACTCTTATAACGCCATCTGTAGAAGTTTATCAAAATACGTTAGCCACGGTCAAGGGTTGAAGAACGTGGGCTGCTTTAAGGAAAATTTGTGAACAAAAATCTACCAACTTCAATCCCTGGAATAACATTGGCTACAGAGTATTCAACGAGGCTTGAGGACAAGTCAAAAATTTCATGCGGAGTACTCGAACGTGCCTCTATGACCTGCTTTAGCTCACATAGCAGTGGTGCCGCCAAGACGTCTAATAATTGTAGTGTAAAACGTGGACGATATTCGGAATTAATTACCCCCGCGCCCAAACCCCGACTCGATGTCATATTGCCGGGGCCAGAATTGAAACACACACCTTTCCAGTACAGAGTATATTTAGCGAACCGAAAAGAAGTACGCGCGTTACTAGCACGTGCAGCTCGCAGCATTAACGGCCAGTGGAATTGATCGTGTATGTACGACGAATCCCAGCACGCCGCTAGCAGCAGCCTGATCGAAGTGGAGTGCGGGCGAGGGCAAAACTATGCGGAGGAAGAACGTTCGTCTCGTTTCGTCGTGGGAATAGTTCGACAGTGTCTCATCAGACATATAGACGCATGGCCAAGGAATCAGAACCGAATGGTGAGCTGTGGACGCCGTGCTACCCGTTGGATGCCTAGACGCTGTAGTTTATTTATGGTTTTGGGGCTGGGTGAACGTTATTCGATTGGGTTTCTATCCGTAGGTGTCGACACGGCGCTTTTGTTTTTCTTTACTTAGGTTGATTTCTCAGCAGCTGTCCGTCCTCGTGGTCAGCTCTGGGGCGTCATTGTGCTGCATAGTCGAGCTGCCGAGCGGCTTTGTGCACCCCCAGCATCACCCTCTGGCGAATCCAATGACCCATGTCAGATACTGCACCCAAATTTTGAGCCTAAATCATCTCTGACCGTGGACTTCGAGAACGCGGGTGGGTGAGCGCTGCCGAAGCATATGCCCATGAGTCATGGCCCGTCCACCCAGTTTCAACTTTCAACTGACAGTGCTCAATATATGAGCGCGCAGACTGTGCAGAGGATATAGAATGGCATGCGCTCATGCGCCGGGGGTGATTAATAACCCAAGAATGGCTGCAACTACTACACTGGGTGTCTTCTTCCCCAATCCCCGCGCCCGTTAAGCATAACAACGAGCCTGCCTGCCTACCTTCCACGGAAATGAATAGATTACAGAGCAAGGTGCAGCCACCACCCCCCCACCCCTCTCCGCCCCAAAGCTTCTAGCACAGAGAAAACCGCTCAGATGATTCATACGCCGGGGAGCATAGGCGAGCGTCTACTCTACTCTACTTTAAGTACGTTCGAAGCTTCTAAATATTCGATCTCGTTTTTTTTATATTGCACTAGCGGCCGGAACGCTGCCGGGACGCACTCGGGACAAGTGTGCCCATTCTAGGGTAGTGCGCTCTGGCGGAGGGTGCGGCTAACTCCTTGAGGTAATACCTGGAAGTGCCCAATCACACACGGCTGCGGAAGGAACAGACGTCGAGCCAGCCAGCGCCGCCGCCAGGCTGGGGCACGCTGCGCGGCGGAAGATGCCAGGCTCCCAAGCTTGTTGCATTCTAGGTTGCATTGTGCCACGTCTTTTAAGCGAACGTGCATGGCCGCCGCCGTGGTGGGATTCGTAGTCTGGGCATCGAATTGTGTGCGCCGGCGTATTGGAGTGGTGGAGGAGGAGGTGGTGGTGGTGGGGACCCCGGATAGCTCCTCCTCATCGATCATCACGAACACGGACGGTGCACAGCGCCAACTGCATTGGGATCGCCCTGCATCCTGCGCTTTGAGAGTTATTCAGCCGGGGGGGTGTCATACTTGGATTGAGATTGAGTTTCTGTAGGCATGACTCAGGTTTGCTTGCTGCTACGAGGGGGGATAGGGTTTTCTGGTGCAATATCTAAAACTAGGTTGGTTGGGGCCATCAGTGAATATAAGAGTCTCCGAGGAGTAACTGATACTGTTTTTTTTTCTTTATAAGGAACATATCCCGCAGATGTTGACACCAAGAAAACATAAACAGATACCGAGATATATTGCCGGTAAATTCCAGCAGTTGGGACGCAAACTCAAAATTGAGGCACAAACTCAAACAAAGATAAACTCGCACGCACAGTCACACACAGACTTTGTCCACCCTTAAGCTTCTTGGTTTGACTATCCAGTCCGAGAGTCGACAGGTACCGACATAGATACACACACCCAAGTGGACTGATCAGTTCCAAGAACCGTACCCCGACAGCACCAGTGGACCAATAAGAGGTAGATATCGTCCTTCCGCCGAGCTTTCTTGTGCAATGAGTGGACGGGGGTTGACAGTTCTTGTATAATAGTAGTAGCATCAAGCGGTCACCTGCAGCTCTCCGTGCAGCTTGTTGCCCAAGCCGTTGATTGATCCACCGCTGGGCATTGTCTTATCACTAGCAGACGCCCGCGCCGTTGAATTGGCAGCCTGCCTTATCAACCCGTCCGGTAGACACAGACCTACACGCACCTACCCATTCCACACGTCGACGAGGTGGAAGCTCCGATCTGCGGATACCGACTGGTTTCGACGCGAGCACCTGTAGACAGTTGCCGATCAGCCGTTTCGCGGCCCCCGCACAGATATATCAACTTCGTCCGATAGCCCATAGTTGTCTATAAGGTACGATACCTAGCTGTGTTATAAGCCAACATCCGTCATGTTTGGCTACGCGGAATCCGTTGCGACTCGCAACACCGTCATGTCGTCCATCAGGCAAACCATCGAGGCCTCGTATTCGAAGCCGACGGTCTCGATCAAGATTCACGATGAGCCCGAGAACGGCGGCCCCAAGTATTACACTACCGGCGATCGCATAGAAGGTGAAGTCAGCATTGTGGCATCATCCGATGTCCGCTTTGACGAGGTGTCCATTGCGTTTGAGGGTATATACACCGGCTTGTTGCAATTACTATGGGCCGAATGACTCATGTGGCTCTTAGGCACGTCCCGCACCTGGCTCGAGAAGTTCGGCGCATCCCCGGCGACATCTGGACGTACCAGCATGACGAATACTGTGAGTTCAATCAACCCGGCCGCGGCCAGACCTACCAAAACCCCCTTCCTGACGACGGGCCAGTTCCTGCGGACAGTCCAGCCAGTGGACGAAACCAAACTCCCGATCCCGCGTGTCGTGACGCCGGGACAGACCGTCACTCTTCCCTTCACATTTGTAGTCCCCGCTAGCCTGCTCCCCGACACCTGCAAGCACACGGTCGAAAACTCCTCCGTCGAAGCCGCCCACCTGCGTCTCCCGCCGTCACTCGGTGACCTCGCCGCGCTGGGCGGCATCGACGACCAGGCGCCCGACATGGCGCATATCTCGTACGCCATCCGCGCCCGAGTCACGCGCCGCAAAGACACCGCCGCCCACGCCCTAACCCTCGCCTCCCACGCCCACCGCGTCCTCATCTCCCCCGCCGCCCCCGCCGCCCCGCCGCTCCACATCGCCGCAGCCGGCACTGACCCAGACTTCACCCTGCACAAAGAAAAAGACCTCCGCCGTGGCCTGCTCGGCCGCAAACTCGGCCGCCTCTCCGCCACCGCACAACAGCCCGCACCACTCCACGTCGCCCTCGCGTCCCCCTGCCCCGCCACCACCACCGTGCCCGTCACGCTCACCTTCGCCGCCGCCGACTGGACCACGCCACCCCCGCCGCTAGACACACTCACCACCAAGCTCCGCACCGCCACCTTCTTCGCCACAACGCGCACGCCGTACCTCCCCACGCCGTCGCGCTCGCAACGCGACCTCTCCGTCGGCTGCTACTGGGAATCCACGCTCCTCAGCGCCCGCAGCATCGGCGCCGTGGGGGCCTGGAAGCTCGCCACCTCCGCCTCGGGCACGCCGCCATCGCGCCCGCTGTACACCGCAGACTTGATAGTCCCCGTCACGGCGCCGAAGGGAAAGGCCCTGGTGCCGTCGTTCGCGAGCTGCTACATCGCGCGCTCGTACTTGCTAGAGCTGACGCTGGGCGTGCGCACCGGCAAGCACTCGCAGCCTACCGTGACGCTCAAGGTGCCGTTGCAGGTCGCGCAGCTGCCGGTGGAGACGGAGGAGGTTGGTGTTGAGGAGTTCTTTACGCCCCGCTCGGTGGCGCCGCCGCCGGAGATGGACGCGCCGGCGTATAGTAGGGTGGGTGAGGGCACGGGGACGGGGTGGCCGTTGCATATGAGGGCCCATGCGGCCCGCCTGCCGCCGCCGCCGGGGTACTCGGTGTACGGCGGCGGGCAGGTGGCCGTGGCCGTGCCGATACCGCATGATTTTGTTGGGATTAGTCCGGGGTGTGGATAGGGTTATGCGGTTGTTCTGTTTCGTATTAAGTCACGTGGGTCGATGTTTTCCATATGTTTGGGCGGTTGTTCCGGTGTTTTGTAGTTTTGGGTTTGGGTTTGATATCACTCGTCGGCGTCGATGCGGGTGACGGGAAAAGCTTGGTTTTGCTGGGTCTGTTTATGTTTTCCTTGGGTCATAGATGCTGGTGTTCTGTATTACTTTTGTAATGTTGTTTTGTTGCTTTTGGGTTAATAGATGGGGAGCGTATGGGGAGATGATGAGCTACGGCCCACGGTAATTATTATTTTGCATATTATAACAAACACCCGAAAGCTGCCCGTCCTACCGTGAACCTCACGCATTCCGGGTATGCAGTGCAGCATAAACCAGCCACCTTCCCACCGGTCTCTCAAGGCAACCCCACGGCGTCTACACAAGCCCTTACACTAGCCCTCTAACCACACCATACCACTCTCTGCACAACCTGAAGACCAAGGCTGATGGTCCTGTTGACGTTCCCGATTGTTCATGAACGACTTCGAGCAACCTGTTGTGCCCGTAGCCAACCCCCCAACCTCCCACCCCAACGCTCCATCCCAATCTAGCCCCAGCCCCAACCCCGTCATCGTCGCCGCCGTCGAAGCTGCACTTCACAGCATTTCCAAGTTCCAACAAATATCGGGGCAATGCGGTGTCCAAGACGCAATTTAAATGATATTAGCACTTTTTTTGAGAGTGTAATTGCACGTCTTGCCGGCGGGTATACCTGAAACTTGACTTGATAGTAAATGTGTACCGATTTGTCGTTGCGATGTCACCAGTCATAGCCGTCTGCTTTGCCGGAGCAATACCCAAAAAATTGGCTTTTAGTCTCCCCCATGCCTGGCTCGAACCTCAGGCATGCAAAAATTCTTGCGTTCACGCGTCTGAACCATCGTGTGCAGAGACGCGCCGGCCCAAACGACGCCGCGCCCTACCACGCCCCGGGGGCCGAGTGCGCACCCATGACGCCCGGCCCCGTCCCGCCCACCCTCACCCCGGCCCTCACCCCAACCCCCCCACCCACCGACCCACCCGCCTGCGCGCTCCCGCCTCTCCGCTGCACCCTCCCAGCCGCGTGTCCAACGGCGAACACCCAACGGCCCAGCCCCTAACCGCCCACATTAACCGCCTTCCATGCCGCCCCCAACGCCCGGCCACGGCCGCCCGCATCCACCGCATATATCCGCCGCGTCCTACAATGTGAAACACGCCGCCGGCCGGATACCTGCGTCGGAGCGGAAGCGAAACGGCCCATTCAGATACGCCCACGCGCGCTCGCACGCAACGGGGGCAGGGGCGGGAGGCAGGGACGGGCAGGGGGCAGGGGGAGATGTGGGAGCCGTGATGTGGTTATGCAGGTGTGTGTGGATCGAGCATGAGGCATGCTGAGTTTTCGGACGGAGGGTGGAATGGGATGGGATAGGAAATATACTGCTCGGACAGTGGACACGAATCAATAGGACCCCTCTCGCCCTCCCCCATTGCTGTTGTGCTGTTCAAAAAATAATATAATAAAAAATACCCGCAACAAAAATCTGGCTCCCATGAAGAAAAACACATGCGAAAAAAAACAGAGAAATACATGGATGATGCAGGTTAGGAAAAAAAAAAAGGTTCTGACAATGCAAAATTGAATTCATTGCGGCAGGGGAGGATCCATCACCGGCCACGACACACTGCAATCTCTGTTATGATTTTTGCACACCTGCTATGGAATACGCCCGCCCGCCCCACCCGCCGTATGGAAGTTACATGCTGGACGAAACCCCAAACACCCACACCCACGCCCACACACACCCGAACATGCCCCCCGCCCCACCATCCTGTAATTGCACTCCGCGGCGCCCGCTCGCTCAAATCTAGCCTCCCAGCAGTTGGTTGACTGCTCCCTGTACACTGCCTCCACTCCGTCTGAGGGCTTCCACGTTCCTGTCAAAATCAAAGAAACCCATGTCGTTCAGCTGTCGCAGCTGGTCTGCATATCGCTCCTCCGGGGGCCTGTTGTCCACGGGCGCGGCCGGTGCAGCTCCAAATCCACCCATACCGCCTGCGGGCAGGCCGCCCATGCCGCCAAATAATCCCGCAAAAGGGTTGGGTGTGGCACCGGGGGCCGCCGGGTCTCCGCCTGCTGGGGGCGTGCCACCGCCTAGGGCCGCCATCAACTGCTGTAGGGCTGCTGGGTTCATGGGGAGTCCGGGGGGTGCGCCTTCAGATCCACTGCCTGCTGGAGGAGCACCTGCGCCAAAGGGAAACATGCTGGCAAATGGGTTGGCGCCCATGGCAGCAAAAGGGTTTGCTGGTGGCTGTCCGGCAGCAGGACTTTGGCCAGCCTGTTGGCCCTCACCGGTAGCACTCGGCGTAGCTCCAGGCGTGTTATCAGTTCTGCCAGGCTCTGGAAATGCCGCACCTCCAGCACCAGGAAACTGGCGGCTTCCGCCAAGCACTCCTCCCATCGATGACATTTGACGAATAACATCCGGATTTGTCATCATTGATCGGAACATGGGGGACTGCATGAGCTGTCGAGCATCCGGGCCTAGCGACTGAAGCATAGGATTGGATGCAATAATGTAATCGAGCAGCTGCGGGTTCTGGAGCAACTCGTTCATCTGCTGTTGAAACTGGGGGTTTGACATTGCCTGAGCAAGATTCTCTGGGTCAGGGGGCGGGCCCATCTGTATTATCATTAGCCATTCGGTCCCAGGTTGAAATGGCTAGAACTCTTACTCCTCCATCCGGACCAAATATATCAGCACTTGGTAGTTGTGCATGCCCTGCGTAGCGGGCGCCAGTCAAGCCTGCAAGTGGGTTATTCCCACTTCCTGCTGCCAGGTTTCTAGGTAGGGTGGCCGATCCTCCTGCGTTTGCTGCAGTTGTACTTCTATTCGATGGCGCCGGCCGAACCATATGAATAGTGTTGCCAGTCTTCACCTTGTAGGTGTCGAGAGTGTCGTGATTCTTGAGAACACGACCTGAGAAGATAAGACGCGGCTCCGCGGGAATCTCTTCACGGTGCTGCTCATGCAGTAGCTTCTTCAGATCGGCAACTGAAGTTGTAACGGGAACCGAGATTGTGTATTTGGTATCATTATTAGCCTTGATGGTGATTTCAATCTTCTCTTCTCCGGATGGCGATGCCGGGCGCTCAGTAGCTTTAGAGTCGGAAGGGTCTGACATCGCAGATGTGGTGTGAAGGAAGCAGGAGAGTTGTAAGAGCGACAGAGAGCGCGTTCGCTAAAAGTTTATCAAACAGGAATGGTGGAGCTATGAGCTTTTTGCAGGGTCACAGGTCGGTGAGGGGTGATGTCGAGACAACTCGAAAGGCGATGCTTGAAGGCGGTCCATTGTGGGGGGGGGACTTGTTTGCCAAGCTGCATGACATGGACGTGCAGTTGCCGCCTCGCGGCTCGTTCTACCAGCTTCCATGGCAAGCTATCATGTCAAACCCGTGTCATATCATCACCAAGCCCAAGTGCCCTACATGCGAAAATGAACATACGGATACATATCCTTCAGTAGTAGACCTTCCGAAAAAGGTGATTATTCTACAAAACTTGACTTCAGTTCGAGTCGCAGCTGCAACCGTTTTACGACTTGTGTGCAGTGCAATCGTGTCGGAAAAGCATTGGCACCTCCGAAAACTCCGTTGGCTTATGGGTTACTCAAAATTATAAATTCTGCTTTCTTCAAACAAACATATATCAAGAAACAATCCGGAATATTGATCTTGGAAAAGCCCAACGTTACATTGATTATTAACAAACTGAGATCTTTTGAATGGATTCCAAGACTTTCCTGAAATGACTGCGACACTCCACAGTTTGATCGGCTTTTCAGCTGATTATTTCAGTGGCTGGAATCTAGATATTAAGCCAAATGAGGTTGAATTTGCACATGTCGATAGGTGCCAACCTAGGTCCTCAAAAGGCACGTGCCTCTGGACACAATTCTAACTGTCGTAAAGTGTAGAGTACTCGTACGAGTACTCGATTACCAAATCAATCGTGGTATCTTCTGATCTTTTCGATTTGTGATCCACAGTTGTAGATTTTTGCAATGAATGTTTATTTGCATTTTCCCAACGTATCAAATCCCCAAACAACTCCTACACCAAATAATCCTTCGACGTTCCCTTAAAATAGAAACCAAAATCATAAATAACATGCATCCAATGCCTCAAACATTGATAGATCATTGCCTAAGGCATGCAATTCAAAAACAGAACATACATATGTAGCCCGCAGAAGCAGGGTGTTCCATAAGATAACATAATACACCTCTTCCAAATCGGAAAGGGGTATTAATACTAGGGGTATATATAGAGAGTGAAAAAAAGTGAGTATCCCAAATCCAAATAAAGAATGAATGTGTCTTGACGCTTAAAAAATAAGTGCGCCATGAGAACAGGTTAAAATCAAACTAATGATCAATGCAAACGAGATGAATCCACATACGTTAGAAGGGTAGCTATTTACATCGGCATTGCCGTTTCAAACTCAGGAGTTAATATAACCGCCCAGTGAGGCTGCAAACCGTAAATAGGGTTGCAGCGTGGCACGGTAATATTACTCAGGGCATTGATCAAAAAAGAACACAGAGCGCCAAAACAGAGCGCCAAAATTTCAAAGCAAAAGACAATAGTTTAACCGCTAAAAACAATGATGAAGACAAAATTACCCACCGGCCCGTATATGCATGACAGAAATTTCTGGAGTTGATGTATCTTGGATCTTACAAAAGTGCGACGATCATACAGTCGCACTTGAATAAATTTTATGATGTGATAGACAACCATAGTAAAACTATACTTTTGCCCCGGATTGTTGTCGTTCGGGGACTTTCCATGGCATGCATACAATCTAGAATAAGTAGTTAGTATGAGATTTTCAAGCAATTTTTATGAGTCGGGCGATCAAACCTCTCCTTCGCTGTATGCCCAAAAATATACCGCAACGCCGACCAGATAGTATATCGCTGCGTTGGTACCTTGGTAAATCAAGGCCCCGAGAAGTATGCTGATGGGATAGATCGCAAGGCGCGCAGCAATGCTTCGGTGGAAGGCGGTGTTTGGTATTAAAAATGGTAGCGGGTATTCCCAAGCTATCCCACCTAATCCCGCCAATACATTGAGTATTTGGAGGATCGGTATGGGCTTAACTGCAGAATCAAGAGATCTAATATCTGTCAGTGGATTGCTTCGCCTAGATACACAAGAGTGACTTACTTGGTGAAACTATCCCAAAAGATCTTTGGCCAGAAAAAACCGTGCAGACCGGCTGCAACTTGGTATGATGCGGCCGTGAGGATAATGAGGCGGGCGAGATGGTTCTTGATGAGTCTTCCCATTGTGATTTATCGCGAATTAAATTATTAAAAGATGAGTACGACGGCCGAGCGTGTATTTGTCGAGGAGGATTTAGTATTGCTACTGTACCAGTACAGTAGTCCTAACTAAGGGTATGTATGAGGATCGTGAACTGAGCGAGGAGTAGAGACGAGGAGATGGTGGGAGGTTATGTGAAGACGATATTTTGTTGGGATGTATATACTTGGGTAGGGCTCCGTCTCGAACTTGCTAAGACACGATGAAGGCTGTACGGTTTGATAAGATAGTCAAAGATCCAACATAAAACGTGTCTCGTGCAGGAGTGTGAGGTATCGTAGGATATAAGAGAAGGAAAAAAAATACAAACCCCGGACAGAGGATTGGAGCATTCGGATACAGTGAAGCGGGGTCCGACGAGTATTGTAGCGTGTTGGTTCCAGATGTTATTTGGCTTGCAGCATCACACATCTCCCCCGGCTGCTTTCCACAGGAACAAGTGATCATGCGGTGTTGGAGAATTGTCTCAAGAGAGCTTCTGCATGCGTGCACGGTGATTGGATGGCGGGGTCTGTTGGTTCTAAATTGGGAGTTGCAGAGCGGTACAACACACAAAATCATTGGGGCGGCCATGCACATCATTAATCTTGCGAGCTATCGGCTCTAGCATCTGCCCTGCACTGCACTTTCGGCTCCGAGAAAAGGTTGGCCAGGGTGGGGCTTTAGCCTCAAATCATTGCCATAAATAGCATTTTAGCAACCCGTTCATCTGTGTGGCTGCTTTCTCATCACAGCCAAGGATCGCATTATGCACTTTGATAGGCTGAACAGTATTGGTTATTCACCAGGACATGCTGTTGGTTTGTTTACACGCATCACCTGGCTTGCAGGCGCCAATCCCAGAGACCCAAAACTTATATGTATCTGACCATCGTAGCCGTTATCTCCCAACACAGTTATCTTTCTTCAGGCGAATTGCTCCACACGCGGGGTCCAAGAAAGATGACAGTCACCCAAGACATGTTGCAATTATCCACCCCCACCGGAAATACCGAAATACGGTACTAACATCAATTATAGCATCTTGGTAGAGGAGAAATTCTCTCACTCTTTCGCCTAACAGATGAGGGTGGGTCCATACAAGTTGTGTTGCATGTTGCAATAGTGAAGCCTAGATACTGACCTGCATATTTTCTCCATATGGTTGTCGAATTTACCCACTACGGAGTAATCAGAACAAGTGGTCTGTGTGTACTGTGAGAGAAGACTTCTGGAACGCTGCCGTGTCGCGGCGTTGAAGTCTACCCCATGATACATGTCCTACGACATGTCCTACGACTTGTAGCGGAAATGCTGGTGCATATGGCGGGAGATCTGTGTCCAACCCATAAGATAGTTTTATATGTCTGTGCATCTTCGCGTCGATCTGACACCGTCAGACCTGGGGTGCTGCGAAATCAATCAATCGGTCAGGCAAAATAAGAAAATAAAAGTGTGAGGGCCGGCGCACCGTAGTGGCAAGAGCCCGGCATGGGCGGGCGCGTAGATGCAGCCTTGGCGGCTCGCTTAGCCTAGCGTGGCTTGCGGGGGCCCTCCAGCCCACCAATAAACTCAGGAACACCGCTCCAACTACTGCCGGTGAGAGAGCACATTTTGTACCCACTTTACTTCAGTCGTTGGTTCTGTTTTCTGGGCGTCGCATTGGAGGAGGGCGAATATGAAGCCATCGACGACATGCTACAGACTCATTCGCTTCGAGATTTACTCGGTCGGCCCGACGAAGGCCCGTCCAGCCCTCAATGGGCGCTGCTCTAAGCTACTGCTATCGTGCTGTGTTTTTTGCCCAACGAATCCCTGCTGCATGTGTGTTGGTGGTCCTCACAAATGGGGTTTCATTCCCAAACGAATAGTGTACGGGACCAGCAATATCATGACTGCGTCTCCCCCCTCATCCCCATTCCTTGAGTCGCTACGTATCATCCGCTGCCTGACGTTGCTCATCTGGTAATGCAGAAGCTTTTCCACTGTTGATCTTCTTCTATACGCCTAAGCTTCTTCTTGTCCTCCCAGAATAATTTCGACAGACCTTCTTCATTTTGACGCGATAATCGCATCTTGTAACAGGCATCCCCGGCTGCGGATGTCATAGATTTTTCTGCGACCGCCATCCAATATCTCAAAGAAACTTCACAGCTATTGTCGCCCATATATCTCCTCATTAGGAATATATCACCTATAACTCGAGACACTCCATCGCACCCACCCAACTCTAAATTCTGGCCCCTGCAATTCCGTGTTTTCAATTTGTGCATAGAAGAAGGACCATTGCCTCAAACTGTGTTCACTAAGTAGTCTGACTGTCTCGGCGGGCTCTATCATTCTACCTCTTGATTTATCTCTCCACCTCAGTCCACCTCAGTCTTCTCCCTTTAACCACCGCCAGCCGCTATTAGGTTTTTGTTTAGAGGATAAATTGTTCATATCTCGCTGCCACGTAGGCGCCTAATACCTCTGCCAGCTTTCGTTTATAATACATCGAGCAGGTCTCCTTGGATCAATCACTCTCCTCGCGAACCACTACTTCTTAAAATTAGTAGTCGCAGGCCGACTCAACATACGGTGTATTACTTATAATTACAACTTAATCTGAAGCATGGCCGCTCAAACGGGCGATCCATGGTGGAGGAGAGAGCTTACTGGACGGAAGCTATTATTTTGGATCTTTTGGTTTTCCATTCATTTTGGTCTGTTTGGATACGGATGGTTTGTATTTCCTATTGCTATAGCTGCCCCACCCGACAGTTACTAATTTTTTAAAAGGTGGAAACAATATACCGATCAACGTTTAGCAGCACTAAACGGTCTGTCGTACTCCGTCTGGATTTCTCGAGGAGCCGGATTGGCGTTGTCCTTCGATGGCGGGCTCATATTGTTACCCATGTGCCGGAATGTTATCAGGGTGTTGCGCCCTAAAATAAGATTTATTCCTCTCGATGAAAGTCAGTGGCTTCATAGACAAACGGCCTACAGTATGCTTTTTTTCACTATTGTTCATACTGCAGCGCATTACGTCAAGTATGTAAACACACAGTACATCTATCCGAGTTGCTGCTAACAACCACTATAGCTTTTACAGCGTCGAGAAGACTCAAGTGAGACCAGTGACAGCGCTTCAAATTCATTATGCCCAAGCCGGGGGTGTGACTGGTCATGTCATGCTCTTTTGCATGCTTCTTATGTTTACTACAGCTCACTCAAAGATCCGTCAGCAATGCTATGAGGCTTTCTGGTACACCCACCATCTTTTCATTATCTTTATGCTCGGTTTCTATACCCATGCAACTGGTTGTTTTGTGCGAGACGATGCCCCGGAACATTCCCCTTTTGCGGGTAAAGAATTTTGGGATCACTGCATAGGGTATCAATCCTGGAGGTTTACGTTGTGGGCGGGAGGTCTCTATCTTGCAGAAAGGCTTTACCGGGAAATTCGGTCAAGAAGGCAAACTGAGATCACCAGGTTGGTCAGGCATCCATATAGTATGCTTATCATTCCTATACTACAGGCTATCACTTACATGGATTATAGACGCTATGGAACTCCAGTTCTCGAAACCATCAATGAAATACAAGTCCGGGCAATGGCTATTCCTCCAAGTTCCCGCAGTTTCCAAATACCAATGGCACCCGTTTACCATTACCTCATGCCCGTCAGACCCTTACATTTCTGTGCACATTCGACAAGTTGGAGATTTCACTAAACAGCTGGCCGAAGTCTTGGGAGTTGTTGGTGATGAAGCTAGCGAGAAGATGCAAGGTTTAGATCCAAACGGAGTCTATGAAATTGCGATGCAAAATGGGAAGTCGATGCCAGCATTGAAGATTGATGGGCCATACGGGGCACCCGCTGAGGACGTCTTCGACAACGAGATAGCCGTACTGGTGGGTACTGGAATTGGCGTCACACCTTGGGCCTCGATTCTGAAGAACATCTGGCATAAACGCAATTACCCGGACAGAAATGCTCCTATGCGACTTCGCCGTGTCGAATTCATCTGGGTCTGCCGTGACACTTCGTCGTTTGAATGGTTTAATACTCTCTTGAAATCACTTGAAAGACAGTCAAATGGCCAATCCAAGGATTTCTTGAGGATACACACGTATCTCACACAAAAACTTGATGTTGACACTGCTCAAAACATTGTCTTGAATAGTGTCGGCCAGGAGGTTGACCCGCTTACCCAGTTAAGGACTGGAACTCAGTTTGGCCGTCCAGACTTCAAGCGGATATTCGGTGCTTTGAGAGATGGTATCAAAGATCAAACTTATATTACTGGATTGGAAGGCACTCTCCGAACAAATGTTGGTGTCTACTTCTGTGGACCCAGTGCTGCGGCCAGGGATATCAAGAAGTCTTGTCGCGCAGCTTCCAGCCCTGAAGTGAACTTCAGCTTCTGGAAGGAACAGTATGTGCCCCCACTTCCAACATCATTGATGACTTATTACTAACCCATGTACAGCTTTTAAAGTACTTCTTACTTCCTATGTAGCAACATTCATTGTTGCTTAGTTTCCTCCTCCGCCCCGCGAGATTTCTCGCACTCTTTTTCATATGACTTGCAGTTGATTTCTTTCCGTTTTGGTGACGTAAATCTTTTTATTTGTGGCGAGCGGTTCATGGTATCATGGTGTTATTTAAATGCGTGTTGTTTGGCCTTACATCATACGCCGGTCTTTTATTGAGATTACGGCTATTCGTTGTTGTATATATTTGTCTACGAAGTAAATCTAGTGTTTAAGGGTGTTTTTGGAGGTTTAAGGGAGATATGGTTGTTAGTTATTGGTTCACGATTATGGCAATGTTCTGGGGAATGTAACAATTGTCATCTAGTAGAGTCTGCTGAAACCCACGTCTCTTTGTTTATATCCAAAGGATACTCTGGGTAGTAGGTACGGCGCAAGTCACGGACGAGATCGCAAGATATCGAATGCAGATAGAAGAATTAAAAAAAATCTTATGAAATAGTGTTCCGTCGTGTATCTCTTTTTCATTTGGTTAATTGCCATGCAACAAAATTACGACTGTTGGAGTGAATCTTGAGATCAACAAAGTGCGTGCGCACATATATATGCTCTTGTCACAGTTAAATTTCCTGATGGCTAAAAGCATCGAGTGAGCACTTGATGGTAGTCTTTGGTTCACTAACATGTATTATAAATCCTTGCTTTGTCATGCCGAGGCCACTCGTTATCTAATCCGATCTAGCCTCGTTCCTCGGTGGATTACTTAAGGGACATCCCACCGCAGGCACGAGGAATTGCCGGATCGGGACCAATACCCGGGTAGCTCATCATACAGTTGCACGTGCTATCACTCGGTGGGTGTTACTGATGGATATGATCTCCCTGCGCTAAAACCTCCCTGCGATGTCATACTCTTCACAATAACCTCAGATTCTACCGTTGTGCGGTTAAACGGAGTAAACCGGAGTAAATGGGCAGAAGAAGAAGCACACAAGTGGGCACATGGACGGGCTAAAGCAAGATTACACAGCAATAGAACTATTTGATGTCGTAGTAAAGAAAATCAAACTAGCCGTTGCGGCCACAGCTGTATTTCTTCGACTGCCACCACAATATAGTGCATTCGCACGATCTTATCCGCTTAAAATCTTTATATAGTCTTTTCCTAGAAAGTAAAGAATTTCATCGAAACGTACCCCATGCACGACGCAGTAATACCCGTCAGAAGGCGCAGGTGCAAAAAAGGCATAGAGAGTAGTATAGCAAGTAGCATGATAATAAAGAGCTATGAGAAAATGAACTCGTTCCTTAGCTATGGAATCAAAAGGGTTCCTGCACGAACGACAAAGAGAGCAGTAGAGCAAGTAGCATTCTGTGCACCTTCCACTGCACCATTTTTGTCTTTGTTTTCGACGTACCGTCGACCGCACATCTCGACATCTTTGATCAAACTTGCATTTCTGAAATGTGCGTTGTGTTGGCATCGCATTGATCTTATACGAGTCTGAACAAAGTTATTTTTACTGCCCACATTCACTCGATTGACTCTGGAACCAGCGAGTATTCTAGACCCGTACGTTCTACACACGGGTCTAGAAACACTAAGATGCAGTCAATCTCAAGCAACGACCACTAATTTCAGCATTGATATTAACCATTTACGTTGAGTTGATGGCCGGATCGATGACAGTCCAAATTTTCAGCTTCAATACACTCTTTAGCTATGTTGATCTATGGTGCAGCTGCTACGGGCTTTGAATCTTCCTTTGCCTTCCATCATTTGAGCAATGGCCCGTTGCTTAATTCTGTTTCAATAAAAACTAGATATCATTTGCGCAAAGAGATCAAAATCACTGTAAGAAGCACAGAAAACACGCAAAATCTGTATATCGGTATATCATGATGGCCACTAATTGTGGTTGGAGAGTTTCAAAACTTAAACTTACATTTAGGCTAATCTCTTAGCCAACCGGTAAAGTAAACTCAATATCGTTGGTGATAAGCGAGGTACGAGCAACGACACCATAGCTTACGTGCCCAACACTGAGAGCACATTTGTAGGCTTCCAATGACGATGATCTCAATTCTATCACGCTTAGCGAATACACATATAAACCAAATTCATTTGCCAGGTCCGGACAGTTGGTTTTTTATTTAATTTCGAACCCTCTGTCATGCATCTTATCCAGAATCTTTGTGTCAAATTCCTCTAATGATGTTGAAATCTGTGGTGCTTTCGATGTTGAAGGGGGAAACCTGATAAGGAGGGGGGAGTTGAGTGTGTACACGCACTGAGCGAATAAAGGAATGCTTTTCGATTCCTTGATGCAACTTGAGGTTAGCTGCAATCGAGAGATCATGCGAAAGCTGTCCATGATCAGGTTGTCCATGAACAAATGTTGTTGCAAATTATAAGCTAAACGAAATCATAAAACTAATTATGAGAAATCAATATTTCTTAAACCAGTAACTGTGCTTAAATTTTAGACATTTTGATAGAATTGCAATTTATCTGATTCAGACAGAATAAAGATCGTTAGATGATACACACCGGGTTAAGTCACTCTTAGCATATACGGTAGCGTTCTTGGGTCTGACCAGGCCAGGCAATTTATAAGGTGTGTGTCCGGTAGATCGCGCGCGGGAAAGGAACGATTATAAAGATTGTTGATTTGAGTCACCTACCGACTCTTTGAACAGTCATCTTGATATACCGGTCAACATAGACATGATCATGACTGTCTGAACAGTCAGTAACTGAGTCAAATACACAATCTTTATAATCATTCTTTTCCCGCGGCCTGGTCTATGTTGGCCGGGTATACCAAGATGACTGTTTAAAAATTCGGTAAGTGACTCAAATAAACAATCTTTATAATCGTTCTTTTCCCACCGAACACGTCTAGCTCATTATGATATATCGGAATCTGTTTCAATGTTTCAAAAATGCTGACTATTGTTATTAGGTGACTGGTTGCCTCAACGCAAATCCAGAAAAAACATCTGTTTCCAAGTACTTGCACACAATGAGTACTTCCATTCAGACACAAGAGTTGTATCAGACAGATATACTTACTAGTGTCCCTATGAGGGATACCCTACGTTGTGCAGTCATAATGATCCAAATTTATATGGTGCAAGACTTCCACGCAACCGACAACGAACGCCGGAATTTAAATTCATGCCACAAGAACTAAATGTATTTACATAAGTAGATTCGGCCAAGATACACACATGTTTTAATTATCTATAGAATAAAACAAGAATGAGCTATGAACCTTTGGAAGTTGTGAATATTCTAATTTGGGTCGTGTCGAATGCGTAAGAAAGAAAGCGAATTTAGCCTTGAAAATAGGTGAGTCAGCCAACTGCATTACTGGGCGAATGTGCTGGCGTCGCCTATAGGGATGTTTGTTTCGCGTGCCCCACCTGAATTTTCTTGCAGCCCAGAACCCCCCATTAGTACTCGCCTCTCCACTGTCACCTTTTCTCCCCACTTTTCCTCTTCTTATAAACCAACCTCAGATTCACCTCTGCACACATCCATCAACAACTAGGTACGGACCCCCTGATCATCCCTCCAACCTCCCCTCCCCATCCAACCGTCGCCTCACATATTAACAATTCCTCACGATCGAATAGCATCAACCCCTCCCCCCTCCAAACAAAACTTCAGAAAAGCAATGGCTGCTCCACAAGCGTCAGCAACCCCTACCTTCAAGCTGGTGCTTGTCGGTGACGGTGGTACAGGAAAGGTATTTTGATTTCTTTTACTAGAACCAACCTTCAACGCATGGATGAAATGAGAGATGTTTCGCCTATCGTTTTAGATCTTATCTATGAACTAGCGCTAATCATTTCGACATAGACCACATTTGTAAAGCGCCATTTGACTGGTGAATTCGAAAAGAAGTACATCGCAACTTTGGGTGTGGAAGTTCAGTATGTTTTGTCTACATATCTTTTATGGGATATTTGTGCTTACGCATTAACACAGCCCCTTGGGATTCTTCACCAACTTCGGTGAATTGAAGTTCGATGTGTGGGATACCGCTGGACAGGAGAAGTTTGGTGGTCTCCGTGATGGATACTACATTAACGGGCAGTGTGGTATCATCATGTTTGATGTTACTTCGCGGATTACATACAAGAACGTTCCCAACTGGCACCGTACGTTTTTCACATCATGCGGAATTAACTTTAAAATGCTAAAACATCTATAGGTGACCTTGTCCGTGTGTGTGAGAACATTCCTATTGTCTTGACTGGAAACAAGGTCGATGTCAAGGAGCGCAAAGTAAAGGCAAAGACTATCACCTTCCACCGCAAGAAGAACCTCCAATACTATGACATTTCAGCCAAGTCGAACTACAACTTCGAGAAGCCCTTCCTATGGCTCGCAAGAAAGTTGGTTGGTAACCAAACTTTGGAGTTTGTTGCCTCCCCTGCTTTGGCTCCACCGGAGGTCACAGTTGACCAAGCTGTTCTTGCTCAATACGAGCAAGAGATGGCAACTGCTGCTCAGCAGCCGCTGCCCGATGAGGATGATGCGTACGTATAATAACACGTTATAATGCATGAATGGAACTAACTGGAATCATAGTGATATCTAAGTGGCGAATTCTTGCTCTGGTTGAGGAGAGGGAAGGCGTGTTTAAACAAAAAAAGAACATATTTCGGTGGATATCTTAGTGAATTCAATGATAGCACACTGTGACGCCGTCTTCTTCCAGGGCTTTCCTCTTATCTTTTTTTTTTCTTTTTTTGTTCGATTTACGACTTGTTGTTGGGGCGAATGGGATAAAATGGGAATGATTCGATGAGATTTTTTGTCCAATTCTTACATTTCCATCAAGGAGTCTCTCGAGGTGAGGTTTGGGGATATAATCACGACCTTGACGACCGCAAGAACAAACTCGGTGTGCGTCAATGATGGACGGTTGTGCGATGACATGGATCGATAGGCCTGTATGTAACTAATCCTTAGCTTAGACAAATCTGTAGCTCCTCAATATCCGAAGCGTGAAACATTAATAGTAAGTAAGTAGGCTTATAAAAGCTTATTTGACACCCTGCAATCTAGGCCAAGAGGCAAGTTGAAACTAGCAATGACAAACTATATTTCCCCCATCTTAACGTTATACTATATTCCAGTCCAAGCTCTTGTCTATCTAACAGTAATATCCAACCCAACCCGTATCATTGAATGGCATAAATGCTAGATGATGTAACATTTCTGTAAAAATATATTATACCATCGTTCCTTATATCAGCATTTTGAATGAAGGAGGACATAAATGGTGAACCTTGGCTTTCCCTGTCAAATCGCCCGATTCAAAATTCTTATCTTGAAATTACCGCATTTCCCCTCCCTATGTCCCTATAACCCGAGGGGGGCTATAGTATTCAACCCGAAAGACCTATGTATGCATGCCAGATAGTTTAACGCTATCTATGTGCATGCCATTTCTACATAATCGACATGAACCATCCTTGTCCCATGAATTATATAAGTTTTTAGTGGTAACAGCGGCCAATTAGTCTCGTGCCCAGCGCAGCCGTGCTCTTCATTCTTCATACTACGTTTAATGTAAGATATAGATCTTCTCATGAGTCAAGATTATAAAGATTACGACGATGGAAAAATATCACTTGGGATCTGAGAGGAAATAAAGAATCGAATAGCATTCATTCCCTCTAGCTATGTCTATCCCTTCATGACATATTGTAACTTGGAAGTTAGCCGCTCACACAAGATGTGTTATACCTTTATTTCTAATGATTTATACACTACTGTTTCGAGAAGATGTTGCTATCGTCACTAGAAATCACTTGTTTGTCAGCATTTCTAGACGCACTTCCAACCCAGAACCCAATAACTATCTGGAGTATCTGGTCTATGTAAATGTGCATTTTATGTCCTTTTAATCTATGGCTTTATCACAGAATGACCCTGTTTACCAAACCCCGCGCCGTGCCGAACCTGAACATGAAACGTTTGAAAAGTGCCTGTCTGCCATCCGGAAACCAACTCCCCGGGTCCGGTCTGTCTTCCACCGGGGTACAACAGCCCTGTCATAAACTTTTTAGAAAGTGCCTGCCTGCCACCGCCTACTTAAGATAGGAAGTTTATAGATATGGCCAACGGCCTGCCCGTAACCTCCCCTAAATTGTGATGTTTAGCAGCTCTAGAACCAGGCACAGCCAACATTACTTTTGATGGCCATGGGTTTGGGACAGTATGGATACATCCATGTTCAGGCCCAGGTAGGGTCAGATTCCGAGTGGCAGATGGGCCCTTTTCAAAAATTCACGCCCGGGTCCAGCACGGCCCGGGTTTTGGTAAACAGGGCCATTCTGTGATTAAGCCGATATATATGTGGACCCGAATAATGGTATAAGTGCACTCGGATACTGTTGTACATAATGCGTTCAGGTTTGTTTCAGGTAAGGGGTCAATATTTCGGTAGACATGGTAGATTTAGATGTAACACGAAAATTGAAAATTGATCGAAGCCTTACTTCCCCGAAAAGTACGGTTTAAATCTCGCTTCGTAGACTGATCGATCGGATAATCTATTCGCATTCAAGCTGCGGCATATGTCATATTTTCCACCGCTCAATCTCATCCCACAGCCTCCATCTCAGTTACGACCAACCCCGGAAACACAGATCGATCGGTTTAAAGCATAAGCAACATGCACAGAAAAGAATCTTCAGATTTGGGCCAGAGGCCAGGTCATGAGTATCAGAAGCTAACTTCTCCTACTAAATTACATTCTTCAAGCCTGACGCAATATGACGAAATCTTTTTATCCACCATCTACTGTCAGAAGACATATCACAGGCGAAACATATGAACGGATATTGACATATACTACCTAAATTCAATGAGCTTTTTCTTTTTATTGTGCCTAGGCTTTTATTCACCTGTCAAGCCACTCGCAGCTCGTTCATCGGCGTCTTGTTGATCATGATCACCGAACTTCGAAGTGTGAGGTTCTGAGGTTTGTAAGACAACTAAGCTGTGCACGAGACAATGTTGAACCCTGAAGTTATACTCTACTTCGACAATTTTTTAACGAAAAATGGTTACGGGATGTTCATTTTCCAATGTCCATGATTTATCTTGTGCTAAACCCACAGGATATTGCCCGCACCATCACATATTTTTTTGAAACCCTTGTTGAAAGTGGCGTAGTTATTCGACTAAAAAGATATACTGACAGATATGCCATGATCGAAGGAGGTCTCAGTGCCTATAAAGTGAACAAATATCTATCTCTACGAGCTGCTGGATGAAATTAGACTACCGCACCTGCATAGCTAATGACGGAAAAGTTAGATTGGATCACATACCTTACTATCAATCGGTATCAGTTGAATTTGAGGAAAATATTATCAAGGGACAATGCTGCTTGATACTGGCGTGGACGGTGATTGATCGATTATGATGGAGCTGCCTTTCGATTACCCACACCTAAGTTTCTAACAGTTCCATTATTATCTAGTTCTAGTTTACGCTATATATTATCGGTATCGATAACAATATCGAATCTAGTGAGTTTGTATAGAGAAGTTATGTATACACACAACATAAGTGCACGATCAGCGTGGTCGATTTCTATCATCATCACTCGATCAACCAAGGAATATATTTGTGTTTGATTCAGCCCACAGGCCTCGTTTCAGCTTGATACGATATCAAGGCCTTAACTCAAATTCACTTACTTTTCCATTGGAATACACACTATTCTAGAAAAAGCTGGTCCCTTTCGAACCGATGTTCATCGATAGGAATATAGAGTATTGTTCTACATAGCCGTTCTGATAAGCTCTCTAGAAGACGAAGATATCGGAAAGAGATCTAGACTATAAGATTCGCCGAGTTTCTACTTTTTCGCTACTGATAATACGGCAGTTGTTGAATGATGTCGTCGTTTGTAGCCCTCCATCACCCGGTGACCAAACTTTCCCCCACTCCCTCATGCGCGGTGTTCTCTCATTGGACACTAGTGGGGTTAGGCGCGGGCGCCTCCTGCCGTAGTGATGGTAGAGGATCTAGGCACCACACCGGACCCTGCATACTCCGCAAATCAAACATCTACCTAAATTACAGAAACAACTACCGACAACGAACTAAATTGTTTTTTGTTTTGTTTCAACTCAGCAACAACCAAAACTTAGATATCACAACACCTCCTTAAAAAGCAATTATAATACCAACCAAAGCCACAGACTGGCATCTCATCCATCATGCCACCATGCACAACACGAAACCAGTCAGAAGGAAATCACACTTGAGCATGAAGTGGCTTGCGTGCGGGATATGGGTCTCTGTTATCAGCCACGCCAGTTAATGCATCACCCTCTTGCTCTTTACCTTGCATTACTGCGAGAATGTCACCGTTTAGTTCACGACTGGGACGACGTCAAAACAAGATCTGGCCTATTGCGGGAAGGTAATGCACCACAGTGCGGCGGCACTCATCTCTGCTGCGGCAACGGATATCCCATTTTGGTTGGCAGGATAGTGGCACAAGGTGGGGTTGGGGATGAGCGAGCCATTAGCTGTGTCTCACTTGCTTGCTTTTTCGGCCTGGACATCACCCAACAGAGGCAGGCTGTTCGATAACATCATTGCGGGCTCCAAGCCCTACTCCGTATGGATCATCTGGACAGCTGCCTGCGTGTATCATGTAGGCACGTTGAGCCAGATGAACTGCAGCGTTAGTGATATAGCGGCTCCAGAAGGATTGGTGGAACGTGCGTGGGGTGGTTGTGTTTGAAATGGGAAATTGCCATGCCAACGTCTTAGGTATGTGATGCAGCTCTGGAGCAGATGGCCCGATCATGTTGTGCCTTCTTACCTACTCCAGAGGTGCCCAAAGCATTTACGACGGGCAGCGCATCGCAGTATGCAGCACAGTACTATGATACCATAGCAAGCGAATATGTAGCTGGACAAGTGCTGCATTTTCCCTACCATAACACATGTACAACTCACGATGTATTGCTCTAGAGCAGAGATCATTGCAGAACTCCATCCAGAGTAGGGAATCAAGCACCTAGTGCACATGACTAGTTGGAGCTACAGAACAATTGTGTTACTCTTTGATTTTTAAGACTGCAGCCGCAGCCGCCTTCAATACTTAGTTATTGGAAGTCGGGCCGCCATGCAAAAAGTAGCACCTATGTTCACAACACAACGCCACTTGTTATGTTGCCCTAAATGTTGTCCATCCTGCAGAAGCTCTCCAAGTTACCCGGAAATTGTGTTGTAGGATGAGCTGTTGTATTGTAGGCGACAGAGCATGAGAGCAAATGCCGATCACATCACCGGCATCATTCTCATTCAGCAAGCCAAACCCCGTCGTCTCCAAATTGGATTACCAACCTTCTGCTTGTCGCTTGCGCTTTCCCCAGACCCATTTCATCATGGTGGACCCTGGGTAGACAAAACAAAATGCCGAGTCCGGCAGGCGCAATCGGTCCCTGGCGGCATTCGGTTGGTCCCTCCCGTGTCTCTCCTTGCCGCGCAGTTTGTGGAGGCGTGCGGTCGGACCACAGTGGCCATCCGTGTACGAAGTAGTCAGTTGTGCGGGTCTGCAGGGTCCTGACCTGCGGTCTAACCGGGCCGAGTGGATGTGTGCTCGGCCTGTTGTCTGCCGACGACGGCCGGCATCGGCGATGAGAGAAAGTGGGCTGATTTTGGCCCCCACACCAGCCTCGATGCGAGGAAGGCTGGGGGCTTTCTGCTTTGATATCACAGAGATAACTCAATCTCAATGGGTATTGCAGCTATCTTGGTAGAAGACACATATGTACACATCGACGATACACGTCAATATAACGATGCTGGAGCTCATATGGTGCTTTCCGTAAGACAGGAATAGACACACAAAACACATTTGAAATGTTTGATTGTTGCAGTAGTTACATTCATTCATTCAGTACTATGTAGAATTGAATCTGGCACAATAGATATCCCACCTTGCACGCATACGTTCTCTATGGCTTCGGATTTCACGGACTCATCGAATGCTTGATGACTTATTATAAAAGGTCATTTGATTTGTTGAGAGTTAGCATTCAAAGGGGTGGTATAATTTTCAGCTACCACAAATCATCATCATCATCCCGTGGACTGATGCCTGTGGGTTATGGACGGAGTTTGTCGGAGAACGAGTTGGGAGGGCTGCTGTCGCATTCCTCGACGTAAGCTGCCAGACTTCGGTAATCGGATAACTCGAGGCAGCTTATGGCTCGTGCTTATACTTGTGCTGCCCGAGCCGTCTGTAGATGTTTATTGAAGTTTGTAGACGCGCTCGTAATGTAACAAACAGCACAGCGGCTAAGCTAGTTGACTTTTTGTCGGCAGCCGGGGCACCCGGCTGCTTAGTCAGCACTACGCCAAGTAGGGTGACTCAGCTTAACTGAGTCACCCTGGCTTAGTAATAGGCTCAATGGCGATGGTGCTATTGTGACGATGCTTCTGTAACTTAGAGTTTACACACAGACCTAACTAATACATCATCACACACTTTCTAAATAAACTTCTTGCCTCCTCACGTGCCTGCTCTGAACCTTATACTTCTTCAGATTAAGAGTCTCAGGCTCAATTCGATTCTCTCATTGTTTCTTTTTCCCGCCCTCCCACCGCTAGTTTCTTGCTGTCTAGCCGACCGAGTACTCGTCATGTCCAGTGACTCAAGCACGCATTTTAAGGCCTTTGGCAACACCCAAGAAGAATTACTTACCAGGGACAACTACCATACTTGGGCATTGTCAATGAAGATCCACCTACAATGTGCTGGTCTCTGGAAGTATGTCAATGGTGATAAAAAGTGTCCTGAGCCTCCAGAACGTGCAGATGACTACGGGGGTCGTAGCATGTACGAGGGGCTGCTTAATACTTTTGAGAAGCAGAGCTCTGAAGCAGGACATTTTATCTATCGTGCATGCTCCAGCGAGATCAAAATTCGCTACCTCAGGAAGCTCGACATTGAGGACCCTGTCACCATGTGGAACACTTTGAAGCAGGAACTTTATGGTAACGATGAAAATCGACGCAATGCTATACTCAAATTGTTCATGGGATTGTCCAAGACCAAAGATCAGACAATGTACGAATTTGCTCAGATGCTTTTGGAGCTACAGGATCAGACAGAGAAAACCTTCTCAATGCCCGACGGTTCAACTATAAAGCACTCAATGATTGACGACAGAGCGGTTCTCGATAAACTATTTGACAATGCGAGTACTGAGTTCGAGTCGTTGACCCAGGTTCTACGATCTGATAGGACTAAAGACCTTACTGAGGTTCTCCAGCAATACGATATTGCTGAGCAGGCCTATAAGAAAAAGCAAAAGGAACTGGCTAAAGCCTTAGAAGCTGAGGATACGCCTGGGCAAGTGGATGCCTTTTATGGTCGATCGTTCAACAATGCGTCATATGACAAATCCTCTGCATATGACAGGCCTTGGAACTCTAGACCTTCACCGAATTATCAGCAAGTCAAGGATTCCAACAAGCTCCCTGTCTGTCCAAAGAATTGGAACGGGATTGGATGCTGGTTACATCAATCGAACTCCCACAGGGCCGTTACTTGCAAGAACCTTCGTGACATACACCTTCAATACTGTGAAGACAATGGTATTGATCCAAGGAGAGCACGTCGTCCTGCTGGATATCCTCCATTATTCCCGCCACGTGATGTGCCTCAGCAATTGGATAGCCGGAAACGGCCTTACACGACCAATAATACTGCACCTCGAGCAACCAGTAATCAATTGATTGTTTCACAATCCAAGGTGACCTGCATTCTATGCAATGTCTCTACACATACGACGGATGACTGCCAATATAAGGAGGCCGCACAAGATGCTGTACGTGCCAAGAAAGCCAAGCTTTTGGATCATTCAGCAAATCTCGCTCAGCACACTGCACCGACTGCTCAGAAAGCGATTGATATCGTGCCAGCGAATGATGACGATCCGTCGGTGCCGGCTTTGTGACAATTACCTATGTATCCTGTCTGCAGTGTCTTATCTTCATTTGCTTTGCTTGCGTCGAATTCTGTTCCTTTACCTACAGTCACTTGGGCGGTCGACAGTGGCTGTACTACCTTTATATGTAATAGTGTTGTTGCTTTTGAAACTCCAATGATTGCAGTCGAGGTTGATATTAGGTTAGGGGATAAGACTACTGTGAAAGTTTTGCAAGCAGGATACATCAATATGTTGGGTTCTAGATTCTTTACTCTCTATGCTCCGTCGTTTCGTTTGTCGTTGATCTCTGTATGCACTTTGGATAGCCTAGGCTATCAATGCTTTTTTGCTGAATCTTGCGTTGTTATTACTAAGGAAGGGATACCTTATGGCACTGCTTATTTGGATAATGTTTCACGCTTATATATGTTTAAGCAACCTCTAATTATGGGCACTGATACTAATCTCAAGACGGGACAAGCTTTAGCAGTGACTAGGTCTACATCGGCTGCGCTTTCCCGTATGGGCGTCCCTTCAACGGACATCTTTACTACACCACTCTCGGCTTCTTCCGATACTCGGAGACGTAAACCGAGGCCTAGGAACTTGAACTTCTATTCAAAAAATCAAGTCAATATCATTGGCTATTCAATAATCTTCAATTCACCCACAACCTCTTCCGGTATCAATGACGATTTCGACTCGGATTCGGACTTCGATGGGCCCACGACGACCAAACATCCAATGATATCCGCCGGTGCTAACGCTTTATTGGTTGTGAATGACAACATAAGGCCTTTGGGCTCCAAAAAGAGGCATACGTCTGCAGACTTTGCCACGTGGCATTGCCGTTTTGGGCATATCAGCCACGACTCTGTGTCTAGAATACTTGAATTAATCCCAGACAAAGTCGTCAAAACGCCTAATGAGGACAAATTTTGGTGTGATTCTTGTCCTAGAAGTGCTATGGTTCAACGCACTGGACGAAATGTGACCATTCCCCGTTCCTTGACGAAATATGAGCGTGTTCACGCGGATGTCTGCGGACCGTTCACTGTCAAATCAATCGGTGGATGCTCTTATTACCTAGCAATGATCGAAGATTCTACTAGGTTCCCGGAGACATGTCCAATGAAGCTTAAATCTGAGGTCAAGATGAAGTGGATCAACTTTAGGCGTCGAGTCAACAATTCTGGTCATATTATCCTTATCCTAAGGAGCGACTTTGGGAGCGAGTTTATAGGCTTGGCTGACGATCTAAGAGAACATGGCATTCTCTGGGAGCCATCGCCCCCTTACAGCCAGCATTCTAATGGTGTGGCAGAAAGGTTCATCCGCAGTGCTAATACCAAAGCAAGGACGCTCCTTCTCAATGCTGGTCTACCTGATAAGTTCTGGGCAGAAGCCATACATATCTCGACTGCGATTCATGCGATCATACCTCAACGAGGTTTGGCTTACAAATCACCTTACGAGTTGATGCATCGACGCTTTCCAAACTATAAGCATCTGCGAGTTTTTGGCTGCCTAGCATATCGGTGGCTTGCTCCAGCACAGCGATATGGTAGTAAGGATCCTACTAGGACTAATAAGTGGCTCGCCAGAGCTTCACCAGGTATGATGGTCGGGTATGCAGATCGATCAAATACTATATATAGGATATACGACTTTCGTACGAAGGCCGTCCACATATCGTCAAGTGTCACCTTTCGAGAGGATATCAATGCGTGGAAAGTCTTCGGTGAGGTGTCTCCGAATGACACCACGAAAGACCTGTTCAATGGTCTATACGAGGTGGAGAACATTTATGACACCTTTGACGGTCATTATGTGGCTGATCCTATGGATCCTGGCTTCTTTCATCATGATCATAATTACGTATCTGGTACTATACTACTAGTCTATTACCTCATGAAGGGCATGACTGACTTATTTAAGAAGACGTACAGTCTCATTATATGGGTATCCAAGATACACCTTCTTTACCTCCACCTACAGGTGTGAATAATTATGGTATGCGTTATGAGCATATATGCCTATATGAGCATAGCTAATTATATATATTTAAGAAGACGTACAGTCTCATCCGCAGGCACTAGCCGAGAAATCCACAGCGGTCCCGACCAATCAAAGTTCTCTATACGCTGCGCTAGATCCGTTGCCGACTGCATCCGATGATGCAACTGTCCCTGACTATATAGCGTTTCCTGAGACGCGGATATCCGTCAATAGAAAGACAATCTCACATGCTCTGAATACTGCCGCAGATATCGACACGATTATTCATGCTATGAGGAGGTTGGAGTTCGATGTCTGTGATCAGTTGTCTGACCTTTCTATCTCTACTGGTGAACGCAACTGTCTAGTAGCTGCTATCACATCTGATAAGATACCGTATTCTTATGCAGCGGCAATGGAGAGTGTTGATAAGGACCACTGGATCGCGGCTATGAACGACGAACTGCAGTCCCTACTAGATAACTCTACATTCGACCTCATCTCTGTGCACGATCCTAAGACGAATTCAAAACCTTTGTCCTCTAAGTGGGTATTCACAAGAAAACTCAATCCTGATGACTCTATCAGGTTTAAAGCTCGACTCGTTGTGCGTGGTTTTACTCAACAGGCCGGAGTAAATTTCGACGAGACCTATGCACCTGTTGCTACTCAAACTACCTTTCGAATGCTTATAGCTTTATCCTCTATGCATCGTTGGGAAGTCAGGCAACTGGACGTCGTAACAGCTTTCTTGAATCCAGAGGTCGACAATGCTGATATTTGGGTAAAATTGCCCAATTCGGTAACTAATCTAGCGCCATGGACTCACCCTTCGACACTACGTTTAGACAAAGCCTTATATGGACTGAAGCAAAGTCCAAGACTGTGGTGGAAGCTTGTCGATAAGACACTACTGAGTATTGGCCTACGGAGAGGCGTATACGACACAAATATATACCTAGGAGACGGGATTATTTTGCTGCTTTATGTCGACGATATATTACTTTTTCGAACCTCGGCGGAGTCACTGACATGTGATAAAGTGGCGTCGACCCTAATGACCGTGTTCAAAATGAAAGATCTTGGACCTTTGCGACGGTTCTTAGGCTTTGAAGTGCACCAGAGTGAGAATGGCATTATACTAAATCAACTCGAATACTTAAAGACTATCGAGCAGCGATATCTTCCAGCCAATGCTAATTACCGCAGCTGCGCCCCCTCAGAATATCGATCAAAGATCGATGCTATGAATGTCCCAGATAATGAATTAAATGACAAACTAAAGTCATCATATCAGTCCATTGTTGGAGCTATGCTATACGCTGCGATTGGTACGAGACCAGACGTTGCGTTCACTGTATCAGCTCTGTCCCGACACTGTGCGCATCCTTTGACGTCTCACCTGACGGCGGCGAAGAAGCTCCTCCGCTATATAGTGTCTACACATACTCTTAGCTTATTCTATCCAAGGAACAGTGCCTACAACGGCTCTCTGAACGGTTTTTGTGACGCGGACTGGGCCTCGACAGTCACTGATAGACGGTCAATTGGTGGCTTTACCTTCTTTCTGGGTGGATCCTTGATATCTTGGAAGGCTAAAAGACAAACTATTGTGGCGCTTTCAACGGTAGAGGCTGAGCTAATGGCCTGTTCGGAGGCCTCTCGAGAGGCCATATGGCTGAGGAATCTCATAAATGATATAGCTTCGTCCAATACGGGTGTTTCCAACATTCATCTGCCTACGCCAATTGCGAACGATAATCAGGGTACCCTGAAGCTTATTGACAGAGGAACGCAGAATACCTCTGCAAGGACGAAGCATATCGATATACGACAATTCCATGCTAGGGATCTGGTCGAGAGTAACATAGTTACCTTTACTTACATCCCTACTGAGATTAATGTGGCGGACATTATGACTAAATCACTACCACCGGCAAGGCATGCTGCGCTGACAAAGCTGCTGGGCATGCGCAACTTTGTCATTACACATACTAATGGTCAGGCGTCTGAGGAAGCATTACTTGCTAGTATAGACTTTTGTCCGTGTTGTCATGTTAGGAGGCCGACACGGGCTTCGAGACGTGGACGTATCTGGAAGGGTGAAATGCTATGCTGATGAATCATATGTTTTCTGGGGGGGGAATTTTATTACAATGGCGTGTCTATTAGCCTGTTATATGTGTTTGGGCTGTACTTGTTACGGGGAACGTCCAGAGGCGTTATCGACGATAGACGTTGGCCCACGATGTGTGAAGTCTTTTATCACCAAGAATTGCAATAGTACTAATAGAGGGGTTTTAGCAGTATAACTCCTTGAGGTATAAAGCAGCCGATTTATTCTTTGTAACAAAAGATATTTTTACTAGAGGGGACTTCGCTTGGTGTCTGGTGCGTGTGATGATACTATACTTTGTAACCCCGTATCATCACGCCCCTATATATACAACACGGCAGGGCTCTAGCCCTCTACCCTAAAACTATATAGAGGGGTGCGCAGTCACCATCGCCCAGTCTCTTTCAACTATGTCTCGGGTGACGTGTACTCCTAACAGCCAATACTGTTTACCCCGCATCGCATCTAATGCCTTCAAGTGGTACACACTTCCTAGCTATGCAAACGGCCCTTGGTCTAGAACCCTTGGCCCACGTACCTACGCTACGTGTATCCTATGAACGACCGTATCGTTATCTATGCTTCCTATATGTTCCGAACAACATATTATGCGCCTGGCAACGCTACTAGTTACCGCCCGCGGTAACAGAACCCTCCTTCTCCAATATGTTCGTCCCGAACATAACATGGTAAGAGATATAATGAATCAATATAATATTTGAACAAAGGAAAATATACTTACTCTTTCCTCCTCTTGCTGGCTCTGGATCCCTCGGTATCTTCCTGTCTTTGCTTGGAACTTGCGTAATCGATTTCCCAGTTACGGTGATGTTTGACCTTTTTGTGACGCCGATAAAAGTTTGCCAATACCTCTTCGGCTCCGGGTACCAAAGATTCGTACGGTTCCCAAGTTGCTTCCTCAATTGGATAACCCTTCCATAACACCAGGAACGTGTCATTGTCATCATCCTCAAGTCCATGTTCGATGATTTTTTCCGGGGTGAAGTGTCCAGCACCATCAGGAAGCGGCGGCAGCGTGACTTCTGGCGGAGCGTCTTCGCCACGGTGATATGGTTCTAGAAGAGACACGTGGAACACAGGGTGGTATCCCTCGGGGATGCCTTCCAGTTTGCAAGCGGATTTTCCTACCCAGGAAATCTTGAACGGTCCAGCTTTACGATTGTCGAGCTTACCCCTTGGCATGTTCCGAGTATCCAACAATACTTCTTGTCCGATAGTGAACTCAGGCTGCTGCATCCCGTACCGTGTTACTCCTGTTGATTTTCCGTCCTTGTTGACTTTGGCGGTGTCGTGTCTTCGTATCATAGCTTCTCTAGCAGCTTCCAGGTTTTCTTTCAATTGCTTATGGGTTTCTTCCAAGTAGTGCACGAAGTGCTCGCTGGCCGGGTTGCGAACTTGTTTCTGTTCTATCGGCCATATAGATCTGGGGTGCTGACCGTAGTTGGCATAGAAGGGCGACATCCCGGCGCTTGAGTGATGACTGTTGTTGTATTCGTATTCCGCCAGTGGGAGTAGTTCATCCCAGTCTTTTCTGTTCATGATGAAGATACGTAAAAATTGTTCGAGAACCTGGTTAACTCTCTCTGTCTGGCCGTCGGTTTCTGGATGGAAGGCTGTAGACAGATTATCCTTTATCGATAGTAATTCGAGAGTAGTTTGCCAAAAGTTGCCGGTAAAGCGACTATCTCTGTCGGATACAATGTCGTCTGGTAATCCGTGGAGGCGCCATATTTCTTTAACGAAAAGTTTTGCTAGATCAGAAGCCTGGGTATTAGGGATAGGTACGAAGTGAGCCATCTTTGTGAAGCGATCGACTATGACCCATATGTGTTCGTTGCCGTTTTGTGTTAGTGGGAGTTTTACAATAAAGTCCATCGAGATAGAAGACCAAGGTCGCGGAGGTAAGTCCAGTGGGTTGAGTAATCCGTAGCGCTTATGCCGTTTGTGTTTGGCGCGTTGACAACTATCGCAGTGTTTGATCACTTCTTCGACTATGGTACGCAACCCTGGGATATCGAAGTTCCGTTCGATCACTTCCATTGTCTTATCTCTTCCCCAGTGTGCGCGCTTGTGTTCTGAAGTAACGATTTCTTTCCACAATGCCTGGGGTGGTCGCAATAGGTGATCCTTGTACCAGAGTCCGCTTAGGTTGGTCCATTCCTTGGATAGTTCTACGTTTTCGTCCGTTGTGTAGGTTTTCTGGCATTTATCCGCAAACGTTGAGGTTGGTTTATTGATCTCGGAGTCGGCAAGGTTAACCGTTGTCATTCCAAGCTTGAGTTGATTTGGTCCAGTAGCCACGTCCTGCCCTGTTAGTAGTGCCCCAAACTTGAATTGATAGCCAATGTCGTTCGGATCATTAGTACCCTCCTTCTTCACGCAATGCTCCGGATTGCGAGATAGCACGTCGGCCTTGCCGTTCTTGGCTCCACTGCGAAAGATTATCTCGTAACCAAAAGGCATCAATGTTTCTGCCCATCTTGCTTGTCGTCCATACAACATCCGAGGTCTTTCAAAGTACTTTAAACTTTGATGGTCCGAGTAGATTAATATTTTGTGTTTGGCGCCGTGAAGCCATGAGCGCCATTTAATCATACTCTGAACTATACAGAGCATTTCCTTGTCATGAATGTCGTAGTTTCTTTCGGCAGGTATCATCTTTTTGGAGTGGAACGCTACGGGATGTAGACGTTTGTCATGTCGTTGGCTCAGTATTGCTCCCGTAGCGTAGGCGGAAGCATCTGTTTCCAGGATTGCTTGAAGTTCTGGATCGAAATGTCTGACCATAGGCGCAGTAGTAAATGCCTTTTTGAGATAGTCAAATGCCTTCTGCTCCCGATCCCCCCAATAGAATTTTGGTGAACTGATTACATCCGATATGGGTGCATTGATTTGTGCATAGCCTTGCACGAACCGGCGATAGAAATTAGCAAATCCATTGAATTGCTGCGCTTGCTTGGTTGACTTTGGTGTTGGCCAATTCAATACGGCTTCTATTCTTTCGGGGTCCATTCGTACTCCGGTTCCAGAGAGGATGTGTCCTAGGTACGGTAGTTCCGTAGCGGAAAACTCGCATTTTTCTATTGCTATGCATAACCCATACTTGAGCAGGCGTTCAAGGACCTTGCACACGAGCGCTTCGTGGTCATCCCGGCTGCCTTTGGTGTAAATCAAAATGTCGTCAATAAAGCAAACGACTCCGTCGTCCAGCATATCGTGAAATATTTCATTCATCATCCTTTGGAAAGTGGACGGTGCGTTGCAGAGGCCGAATGGCATCACGAGGTATTCGTATTGTCCGTATCTCGTGCTGAAAGCGGTTTTCCATTCATCACCATCCTTGATCCGTATCAGGTTGAAGCCATTTTTCAAGTCGAACTTGGTGAACCGTGAAGCTCCGCGAACGCGTTCCATCAATTCGTCCATTAGTGGAGTTACTGTGCCGTCTTTGACTGTTATTTTGTTGAGATCTCGATAGTCCACGCATAGCCGTAACTTTCCGTTTTTCTTGGGGACAAATAGTATGGGGGCCGAGCAGGGCGAGTTTGATAGCCTAATCTTTCCTTCGGCTAGCATCTTTTGAATGTATTCCTTCAAGGCTTCCAGTTCTTTAGCAGAAAGTTTATAGATTCGACCCTTCTTCGGTTCTGCTGTAAGTTCGATTTTGTGTTCGAAGATTGTTCTGGCGGGTAGTTTCTCTGCTTCGGATGGGTCGAACAGCACCATGTATGGGTGATACTTTGCTGGCAAGATTCCTTTTAGGTCTGGGGTTGTGGTTGTTGCCACAGAGCCAATTTCAATTGCATCAGGATCGTCTAACACGGATTCATCCCATTCCAGGCTAATGGTGATAGTGGAAACTTGCACTCTGGAATGTGTTACGTCTTTGCAATTGAAGGTTAACGCCATGGTCGACCCGTCGTAAACTCCATTATGTGTTTGCAAGTAGTGCGGAGGTATCAGTACATCTTTGTCTGAGGGGATGACGACTGCGATTTCTTGAGTAAAGTGACCGTTGTATTACATTTCGACTTCTTCGCTAACGACCAAGCAATCTCCGATGGGTCGGTTCGATATGTCGCGAGGTGCTGAGTATTTGGTAATGAATGTTTTGATGTTGTTCGTCGTGCAATATTCTTTGCTTAGGACTATAGCGTTACATCCTAAATCCAGCATTGCAGTAGCAGGCTTTTTGTTCACTAAAAATTTATAGTGAGGTCTGTTCCCAATTACGGGGGTCGCTCCAGCGGATGCTATCTCCGTTGGTGTGGAATTAACCGTACAACCATCAACAGCCCCTATCCTAACTACGCCACCTTGACCTGCTATAGCAAGGCAGCCTAATGAAAATACTCCTCCTCCGATTGATCAATTTGTTCCGAATCCTCCGTAGTCGTAGTTTCAATTAGTCGACTTTCCCTGTAATCCTGTTCTTGTTCATCCCTGATGTCCTCCGTTTCCATAGCTGCGATTTTAATCTTTCCCAAGCATGTCCTTGCTGTGTGTCCGGCAGTGTCGCAACGAGCGCATTTCCTGTTCTCGATACGTTCCTTGATAACCGGTCCCGGAATCCCTGCTGTTAGCTCCGCAAAAGTCTTACCTGTCTCATACGTTTTTGATGGCTTTGGCGTAAATGATGACTCCCGACTTGGATACGTTACCCTGTCCGCCAACTGTTTCCGATCCACCTTCCTTACGTCCCGCTTTTGGAACCCCAATACCCTTTCTGGGTCGTACTTTTTCTTATCCGTGCTGTAATATCCGCTTTTCCGTTTCTTCTCCTCAAATCGCCGGCCACATCTTCTGACAAGATTGACGAAAGCGTCGTCGTCGTTTGGTGGTTCAACATCGGCTATCTTGTCCCGGATGTCGTCATTAAGTCCTTTTTCAATCATATCCCTCCATGGAGCCTCCCGCAAACCGACAATCTGATTGAGATCCACGAGTTTAGTTAGGTACTCTTCAATATTTCCGTTATATTGAATTTTGTTCATCTTGCGTAGGTTGTCGGTGGTCTCGGATTCCAGAATGAAACGCTTCTCGCAAGCTTGTTTGAAAGTTTCAAAATGGGCCGGCCTAACCCCTTCTTGGATTTCCCGGGTGTAGTTGTCGTACCAGTTGTGTGCTTCGCCTTGCAGGCAATCACCTACCAACAAGATAAATTCGTCATCTCCCCGACCCTGGTAATGCTCCTTGTACAGCCTGATGTGATTTTCTAAGACTTTCCAAAATTGTCGCCAATTCTCTCCGACCTTGTACTTCGGCAAGGCGGTGGGTTTCAGAGGCTTAGGATTGCCTGGGCCTAGATTGAATGGATTCTGGTGGAAGACGCTTTCTTCGCGCTGGTATCTATTTGGGGCAGGTGGGGGCGGCATTGACCGGAAGTCTGTTCGTCGTCTAACCGAGCGGTATGATGTGCTGGCGTTGCTGACGTGGTCGCTGTCCTCCGGATCTCCATCGGTTGGTCTGACACGTTTTAATCTAGCTCCATGCATTGTTACCCTGCCAGTTAAGGTTTCCCCATTGTTTTGTGCCTCCAGCTTTTTACCCAACTGGTCAACCTTCAACTGGATGTCTTGTGCGGTGTATTCGTTGTTTACCGATTCCGCCTCCTGTGCCTCTTCGAGTTTCTGTAGCCGCGTCATCAATCTGTCCATGCGAGTGTTTGCATAACGAGCTTGGTTCTGAAGATCTCGCATCTCCGCTTGATTCTTCTGATTCGTAGCTTTGAGTAAAACTATTTCGCGCTGCGTTGCTTCAGTTGCCTCTGTTACTTGTTGTACTGCACGCTCAGTGATGGCTAAATCCGCTAGCATTGCGTCGCGGTTTCGTGCGTGTTCCGCAAATTCCATTTGCCAGCCTCCCTGTAGGTCTGTAATCGTCCGATCCAATTTGGCTCCTAATACGGTGTCATACTCCTGGAAATGTTTCCTGATAATTGGAGTCATATCCATGACCACTGCTGATAAGCCTTTTACTGCATTGTTGAGATCCGCCACTGTTGTTTCCACTCCCAACATTCTTGCTTGCAGCAGTGCTTCAGCGCTGCGGCATTCTCCTACCAACAGGTCGATGTTCTCATCTGTTACTTTTTCTCCTTTCGCTATTGCATTCTGCAATCTTTTCATCTCCTTGCCTAGTGATCGAATAGTTTGGTGCATTCCGTCGGTGGCCATAGGGTCATTTTCCTTATTCTTTAGGCCGTTCCACAATGCCTGTAGCGTAACCCATCCTGCCGGCGCCTGGTATGCCTGTCTTGATGGCGACCGGCTTCTTCGTCTTCCTGGTTGGTAAGGTGCCAACCTAGTACTGTCCAGTTTTTCTTTCCTGCTTCTGAGGACGTTTTTCCTGATGCGAGTGCCCTCTGATTGGAACACAGGTGCATTGGGTAGGTCTTCCCCCGAACCTTCGTCATCACTAACGAGGGATACCAATTTAGGAGGTTGGTAATTTTGAGGTGGAGGTCCCGTATAATACGCGACTTGTTGAGCTCTCCAACCACTGTCGAAATCGTCTTGGTCGGTTGGAGGTTCGAAAGAAAATGATGGTTCCCGATCCGGTTGCTCTGATTTTACCAACATCTCCTCCAGGGCTTCAGCCATTTGCTGATCGTTGTTTGAGCTGGTCATTTTCTGGTAGATTGCTGCTCCAACGCCGTAATGACCGTAATAGTCTTGTAGGTTAAGAACTCTGGTTCTTTTAAGAGTGCCCGATATAGGGTGCGGTCGCAGGTTTTGCGGTCTTGGTATCGCACCGATTCCGTATCGCTTGAAGTGAGCGATGATTGCAATTGGTAGTGTAGTCTAGTAAAAATATACTGTTACGGGGAACGTCCAGAGGCGTTATCGACGATAGACGTTGGCCCACGATGTGTGAAGTCTTTTATCACCAAGAATTGCAATAGTACTAATAGAGGGGTTTTAGCAGTATAACTCCTTGAGGTATAAAGCAGCCGATTTATTCTTTGTAACAAAAGATATTTTTACTAGAGGGGACTTCGCTTGGTGTCTGGTGCGTGTGATGATACTATACTTTGTAACCCCGTATCATCACGCCCCTATATATACAACACGGCAGGGCTCTAGCCCTCTACCCTAAAACTATATAGAGGGGTGCGCAGTCACCATCGCCCAGTCTCTTTCAACTATGTCTCGGGTGACGTGTACTCCTAACAGCCAATACTGTTTACCCCGCATCGCATCTAATGCCTTCAAGTGGTACACACTTCCTAGCTATGCAAACGGCCCTTGGTCTAGAACCCTTGGCCCACGTACCTACGCTACGTGTATCCTATGAACGACCGTATCGTTATCTATGCTTCCTATATGTTCCGAACAACATATTATGCGCCTGGCAACGCTACTAGTTACCGCCCGCGGTAACAGTACTGTTGGCGTTGCTGTTTAT
Source organism: Geopyxis carbonaria (assembly GCA_024516215.1). Taxonomy (NCBI): domain Eukaryota; kingdom Fungi; phylum Ascomycota; class Pezizomycetes; order Pezizales; family Tarzettaceae; genus Geopyxis; species Geopyxis carbonaria. The sequence goes on along the minus strand of JAJJXG010000022.1, from coordinate 624,224 downwards.
GCTGTTTTTCAGGTGTTATGTGGCGTACTGCTGTGGGGGGGTGTCGGCAGCCGGGGCACCCGGCTGCTTAGTCAGCACTACGCCAAGTAGGGTGACTCAGCTTAACTGAGTCACCCTGGCTTAGTAATAGGCTCAATGGCGATGGTGCTATTGTGACGATGCTTCTGTAACTTAGAGTTTACACACAGACCTAACTAATACATCATCACACACTTTCTAAATAAACTTCTTGCCTCCTCACGTGCCTGCTCTGAACCTTATACTTCTTCACTTTTTCTCCGACCAAACACACGTAATTATTACACCTCCTTCGTCATTGTGCAAGCCTCTTCTACTCGCGCTCGCTTCTGTTTGCCAGCGAAGGTCGACGTCGTGACTAGGTACTCCACAGTGTTTCCAGTGCCACTTTCAGGCAACAACAGCCTCCTGACGAGGATCAACCGGCGTTTTATACCATGATCCCAACCAATCCGGACTCCACAAAGAACCGCCAGAACCTCCAGCACCATTATAGTATCGTACAGTCGCAATTCCATAGATAGCCCAACCAACTGTTTTCCCTATTTCTGTGCGTGGTTTCACATCAGCTCGAGCAAACTGTTCTACCACTCCACCCAGTGCCTGGATCTGTCCTGCTAGCTACCGCTACACTCAGCCTTTTGGCCCACGGCGACGGGCCAGGTCCGGCCCACGCAGACTCCACATCCCACAGTCAGCAGGACTGGCCCTGACTCGCTTCGATCGCCGTGTCGCCGCAGTTAGACGTTTAATTCTACCCCAAACTGCAATCTAGATTCTAGAGTGCGATTTCGCCGACCCAATGAATCGCATAAACATAAAACGCTCCATGATGTCATCGCAGTCTAGCCAGGGTAGGGTCATCACAGGGTTGTCAAACGAGGCTGTGACCTCCCACCACCAACCATCACCACCGCCGCCTCCGCAAGTTGCAACGTCGTCGAGCGAGCGCGAACGCAGGCGCGAGCTCGGTGAGTCGAAAAGTATTATTACAGTCGTTAGAGTTTTGGCCATCGCCGGTGTGACGATGCAAATGGTGCTTTATTTACGGTGGGCGCTATGAGAGGCCTGCACAATGCAAGTTGTACAGCCCCATCCCTCCCTCACCGGCCGCCGCGGCCGGCGCTGGGCGATGCAATTGGCGATGTCTGGCTCCGGCCATGGTGGCAGGACGTATGACCAGGCGTATGGGTGGGCTCACATACATTAGATATGCGGGGTGCAATATGGCTCTCGCCAGACACCCTCCGGCCTGCTCCTACGATCGCCTCCAGGCGCAAGCGACGACTACGACGACGACAAAGATCGAGCTACAGCCACCAGCCAGCACACACCTGAGCAGCTATGTTGCGCACAACTCGCAACGCTTGCTTTTACAAGCCATCGTGGGGTTTTCTCTAGGCGAGACCTTCGACCCGTCAGTCAGCTTCAGAGACCGGCAGGTGGCAGGTGCAACATCGCTGCACTGCAGATGCAGGGACAATTGCCCTGCTACTACTACCCCCAGGGCCCAAGGACCCCTCCCCACCTTTTGAAAAACTAGCGAGTACGTACTCATACATAGTAGTGCAGTGTGATCAGCAATTTTTTAAATGAAAGTCTCAATTCTTGAATTGCTCAGTTTTGGCTGTGTGATTATTTCTGTCTGGTCTGGATTTCAGACTAGAAATTGAAAAGTGAATTTGATAGACAGAACGCCACGCCTAATCTACTTACAAAAAAACTTGTTCATGATCCGCCTCATAACAGAATATTTTGTAGCAAAAAAAAATAATGCAGGGAAGAAAATGTGACAAGAGATGTATGAAATCTTTGAAGCGCCTCCCAAAAATAAAACAAGAAAAAAAGTTGTTGTGATGCTTTCTGAGTACACCATCTGTGCAGAGAAGGAAAAATCATCTTCAAATAGAAAATACATGTTAGAAGTAGGTGCCACCATTATTTCGAAAACATGGTCCAACAAACAAACAAAAGAAAAGCTGCACAAGGAGCATCTAAGCCCCCATGAAAGCGTTCAACAGAAGATTTGAAAATCGTGATGGCATGTACAATGATCCAAAAGAAGAGAGGAAAAAAAGCCAAATGCAGAACGCAGAACACCGTGAAAATGAAAAGGCTGACACCCGCCGGAAAAAAATGTTGACTGTAATCGCAAGTATGTGTGAAATACCCGACAGCTGTAAAAATTTATGTATCCTGAAATGAAAAGGTGAAAACACCCAAAATGATCACCGGTCCCCTATTATGACGATACGAAGCAAAATTGCTGGATTTCCTCCATGGGAGAAATCCCTAAAATCACGTAATCCTCCTATAACATGTCGTCCCAAGCCTGGTATGTGCAGTGTATTCCTTCTCTACCCTGAACTGTGTCTGTCGGTCCCCAATCCGTGTTACGTTTAATGTCCCTGAATTGTCACTGTGAAGTATGCGTTGGTTGTTCGAAAGAGAGGATGGTCTCTGAAATTCGTTGCACCGATTCGCGCACCAACGTCGTTCATCACATTCAACATGTGTTATCTTAATCGTCCCCCAGAATTACGATTGCGATTTGATTTTGACGCTGATCCAGTAATCTTTGATGTAGCCATGAGGGAGCCAATGTACCTGTGCATTCAACTTTAGTATAAGAATCCAGACGGAATTATTGGTGGTTCGTACTCTTGTAGAAATCGATTTTCCCCCTCGAGTTTGTCGTGCTCTGCGCGGACTTTATCGACGCGATCCAGTAGAGCAAGAAGTCCGGACTGAAGGCTCTTGGCTTGTCTGTTGCGATCATTAATAAATGATTATCCTATCTTACTCCCAGAACAAACATACTCTTCAAGTCTTGCTTTCGTTTCCGCACCCAGTTGATCCAGCTCATCACTGTTTCTTCTAGGGCTCATATTCCGAGGGTCCATCTCGTATTTCGAACTGTCTACAGTGGCTGAGCGGCCTCTTTCCTGCTCTTCCTCTTCGTGATCGTCCTTTCCATCGTGGCTTCCCATTTCTGTGTTTAGTGGATCGTGGTCGTCGGTGATCGAAGGTGTTGACATGGAACTGGCGGACAAAGTTGGTGACTCTAATACTTGAACTTGTGATGTTGTAGATAGAGTGCGATGATTGGGTGGCCTTATGGACATGACAGACATAGAATGGTTGTTATACACTCCACAGGATATGGTGTCCAAGATTCGCCAGCTTTCGGGTGTGTTGGCAGAGGCTGGCTACAGGACACTGAAGAAGTTCGGGATGAGGGGGGCACAAAGTCGCCCAGCGGTGATGGTTAAGAAGAAGAAAGGGTGGTGGCAGCTACTAGTGAATATGAAGGCGTTGCCAAGGGTGAGTTAGGGAGAAAAACAATAGAGGCCCCACACGTGGATCCGAGGGATTGCAGCACGTTCAATGATGCGGGAGCTAGTCTGGTGTCGCAAATACTGCCTCGAAGGGAGAGGTGGGAAGAGCCAGCGGTGGTCGGAAAGAAGTGGGGAGGGTCGCAGAAGATTTGGTGTGGGAAGGATATGGAAGGATGGCTGGTACAGAGGATATGTTCTTAGGTAGTGAGTGGTAGTCGTGAGGATGGTAGAAGACTAGAAGGCAGTGTGGTAGTCTATGCGCATGGGTCAACGTTAGAGTGGCGCCGTTGCTTTGGGTTGGACCGGAGAGGGATCGGTGTCGGGTCTTTGGATTTCTATGATGTCTGGGGGACGCTGGTGCGACTAAGTACTACGACCTTCAAGCATCGTTTCAACGATCAACAGAAGTAGCTCAGTAAGATCACCATGGCTGTTACCAGGAAAAAAGGTTGTACAGCCCCTTCTGGTCGTCTTCGTCGGGGCTATTCTGACTGTCGAACTCTACTGTGACTACGGTCTGGGTCCCAAAGCGACCTTCTCGTTGCCCACTTGCGCTAGAATACCTGCGCCGACGGCTCCGTTCAACTCCACCAGATCACATCCCAGACGTCCCTTAGAGCGCTTTCGAACGTCGCCACTAACAAAGCGTCACGCTACTACGAAATCTCTCGCACTCCATTTAAGTTGTCCCGTCACCGTTACCGTCGCCCGTCACTCTTCTCTACTTATACTCCGTACTTCATACACCTATTGCGGAATCTGCTTGGCTACCATCGGGTACTTTATCATGTCTATTGGTAGGGACTCGACATGGGGATGATGATGATGATGATGATGTTACAAGCGTTGGCTTGTGATATAATTACACTGCTGATGATCAGGCGGCTTTTGTATGGCAATAGGCAGTCAGCCTTCTATACCTGGCACGCACTGCTCAAGAGCCTTCTTTTTCGAACTCCACAACCAATTGGGCCGGCTACAAATATGACCATTGGCTAAAGTGGTGTTGCTTTGTTCTGCGGAATGGACTAAACTCCGGCAGGGTTCAGTTGCTAGCGTTTAGGCTGGATTTTGACCAGGCCCCAATTAAGTATGATGACGGTGCCTCCTCTCTGAGTTTAGAAGAAAAGGAAAAGGAGTGACAACTGGAGGATGAGAATGACGATAGTTGGTGGTGGAATGGTAGGTAAGACAAAAGATCTGCACGTGAGATGGGAATTTGGGAATTAAGCAACGCGCGCAAAGGCTCTCACGCTCCCAACGAGGAGAGCAGAGAGGAAGAAAGAAATTGGGAGTGACCTGAGACCTGGGGGCAAGGTATCAACAGTCGGAGAAAAGAGGTTGTGAAACCCTGAAGCTCAGTGACGTAGGAGCACTGCGAATGCACAAATCGGAACTCACGAAAATCCCTGAACATCACTCCCCCAAAGGGAAACCTGAGGCGTTATTTGTAGGGACTAGGTCCAGAGGCCCAACCAATGCCACATGGGCTATCAAACCCTATCGTTTCTCCCTTACATAAATCGCTACGTTCCGAGGCGCTCACATGGTTGGCTAGCTCATCATAGTCCCACAGTCCTTGGCTTGATCACGTTTTTGTGAGAATTTGTAACTTATCATGATAGGCGGGCATGGGATAGATGTGTTCATGATTAATCCGAGTCTAGCCATTTGGGCGTGAATTTCAATGTTTTGGAGGCTAATATTCCAAAGAAGAGTAGTGCATCTGCTCCCTGAACGTGTACCGGCGGGTTCCCCGCATGTCATAGAAGTTTCATTACCTAGACTCCGTTTCTTAGAAGGACAGGAAAAAAAGTTTAGGCCCGAGAAGCGGGGGAACAATTGGCAACGTGAGGTGGGCGCTTTTTGTCGCACCAACCTAAGAACTGTTCTTTACACAGCGGTGGCCTGCCCGTGATGCATGCAGGTCTTTTATCTCAACCAGAATGGATCCGCACGGTATGCAACCGAGAGTACGTACTACGAGAAATTCAGGTAAGAAACACAATTTCCCAAATGTCGCATCGCTTGGAGGATTGAATAATTGTTGGAAGTTAGATCGATTGTTTCCTTCTCTTTGGAAAAAATGTTGTTTTCTCTGAAATTACTGCGCTGTTAGCGGCCCCTGAGACGCGCAGTTACAAGAGGTGTGGTGGTGCACTTGTGTGGCTTGTTACACATCACTCAAAATCAAGCGTGACGATCGACCTCCGCTCAAGCAAAGAGCTCGGCCTCAGCAAGCTGCAAGCACCTCTTGTTGCCTTTATTTTCCATTAACTATCAAAAGCAAATGTCTCGACGAATACAGCGTAAAAGCGTTCGAAGCTCTCAACGAATTAGACAATCAATTATCGTAACGAGCGATGATGCCTACTCCTATGCCCTCCGCACGGCCTTCTTGCACTATCTTCTCTTGCCTCGACCACGTCGTCAGGTCCCTGCCCCCCCACCACCGCAACAGATCAGCCGGGCCTCCACAAGCTGGGGTGACTTGATGCGGGATTTCTCACACACGCATGGCGACCCGAAGAGCATTCGATTCCCGAAGGACTTCTTATCTGCCCTGCAGAAGCGTCTAGAGCTGGTTATTATGGGAAAGGACAATCATATAGAATTTAAGGATGCCATCGTGAAGCGAACATTTGGCAATTTCTATGGATCATTCATGGAGCCTGGGTTTTATAATGGGGTAGCAAAATCTCGTCGACCTGAAGATCTGCTACTTATATTCTATTCGTCAGCTACAAAGGAAATTCAGCGAGTCAAGCAAGATGATTCATGGAAACCCTTAGTTGATAGACATGTAGCTCTTTTCGTCAGACTGATGCACAGCATCATCAAGGAGCACGGATGGTCTTCCGTTCAACCAGAATTGGCAACTAGACTAGCAGATTTAGAAAAAAAGCTATTGAGACATGACGAGAATCTTTCGAACGAGGGCGGCCAGCGAGCCTCTAGGATGATCTTAGCTCCCCCAGAACCTTTAAGCTACAATGTCCAAGATATGCCAATGGTGAAGATTGTGTCAAGAGTTTTCCAGATACCGTTGGAAACCTGTCAGATGGATATAAACCGAAACAAGACTATATGGACCGAAAAGGCCGCCGTGCAGGACATGAAGGCCTATACTATCAATCTCAATTTGAATACAAAGAGAACTTTGCGGAGTGAAGATTTCGACCTGGATGAAGCCTATGAAGCCTGGAAAAAGGCAGAGACGCCAGAACTCTCTAAACTGATGCTTTCAATTATCCAAGCAAATCCTGAGTTGGCCAAGACAACATCTGCAATGAACCGTAGGCCAGGCCATGCGCATACGGTATCTTCATACTCCGCGCCTGGACAAAGCAACCGTTCGTCTATATACTCGACGTCTACCTCCTCGTCGTCGTATAATGTTGCGGATGTCGATGCTATGAGCCTATCCAATGGGTCGTCGGTAGAAGATGACGACACTCCATATATTTACATCCCTCCTGATCCTCGGGTTTTCTATCGTCATTTGGTCGATAGATGCTTGACATATGATCTTAATGACCCAGAACTACTTCCTCTAGAAATACCAGAAGTAGATCCTGTATTACTTTTGTCTAAAAATTCCATAGATCTCTTAGATCAATGTGCTCTACGATGGCGAGTGCCCAAATTTTCCCGGATGGTGTTATTTCTAGATGCGATCCGTTCAAAATACCAGGAACAGGAAATAGACCTAGACACGCTGGATGGTGCATTCATGTACTTCAAAACCGAAGTACAATCCAACCCGTTTCAATGGACAATCGCGGATCAAAACATGTTCCGGCAAATATTATCGACGGTCCACGACTTCGTGTTGCGAGAGTTGTATGATGTATTACAGCACGCTTATGATGCAAAAGCGAAGCCTATTGGTACAGTGATGTGGGTCCTGGACCAACATATATACAGTGAAGACCTCTTTCAGGTAACAAATATGGAAAGCTACAAGGAACAATTAAAGGAGGGCTTAAGGCTTAAGGCAGAGGAAGTCCTTGAGGGAATGTTTGAGGAACTGCCTCAAGATAGACCAATAGACCCACTAGACGTCGTAGAGCTAACTCAGAAAGTCATAAAATTGGCGGAGAAAGTCAGTAAAAGATTTAAGCAACCGGTATTGGAGTGAGTTTTCCGGGCTCCAACTGTGATCTTGTCTAACATGTGTATCTGTTTAGTACTATAGTACCTATGATGATTTTCATCGAAATAGTTTTCCCAAAATTTGCAACGGAGATTAGAAACGTTGTCATCGATATCATCAAAGCATCTCGCGAACGTGGCGAAGAGATGGAGATAGAAGATGGATTCGAATTATACCGTGAATTGTCCGAGATACGTCGTATATATCAAGACGCTTTCCCTGAAAAGCAGTTTCCAGTCCATTTCGAAGAATTTCTGGCAGATTTTGTATGGAGATGGATTCAAACTGTCGACCAAAAGGTTATTGGCTGGGTGGACGCCGCCATTAAGGAAGACGACTTCATTCTAAAGATTCGTGAAGAAGAAGGTCGAGAGCCGACTGACAATGAACGACACACTAGTTCTGTAGTGGATATATTCCGATCTTTTAACCAACCTGTTGATTACTTAAAAAAGCTTGACTGGGGTGATCAGCTTCAGTATGCCAAATTCATGACCACAATGTCGAAGATTCTGGGAAAGGGGGTCTCAAGATATTGCGAAATTTTAGAAAAATTGTTCACTTATGAAATGGATAAACCTTCAGCCGAGCAAGAGATCGTACAAGCCCAGACACGGCAACAAAGGTGGATGTCAATGGCTAGAGAGGCCTGGTCTAACAAAGACAAGATAGAACCATTTCAATTTGCGCCTGAAGTAAGAATTGCAATCTACATTTACTAATGTTTTACTAACGATAAATTAAACAGTGTTGTGTAAAACTGAATAATATTGAGTTTGCTATACAGCAATTCGATAAGCTTGAGCATGCTGTAGACGCCGACAGTCTAGCTGAAATTGTTGCTCGCTATTCCCCTCCTGTTCCCCAGAGGACTAGGAATAGCTATGTATTTACCATCAAGATCATTGAAGCCGAAGATTTAAAGGCAATGGACATCAATGGCTACAGCGATCCTTATGTTGTACTTGGAGACGAATACCAGAAACGGCTGGCAAAGACTAGAATCGTTTATAGTAATCTCAACCCTCGCTGGGAAGAATCTTTTGACATAACTGCGCAAGGCCCTGTTTGGCTCACAGCGACTTTGTGGGATTGGGACACCGTCGGCGACCACGATTGTCTTGGGCGAACAAATATAAAATTAGACCCAGCACATTTTATGGATTTCTTGCCTAAAGAATTTTGGCTTGATTTAGATACCCAGGGACGATTACTATTGCGGGTGAGTATGGAAGGCGAAAGAGATGATATACAATTCCATTTCGGAAAGGCTTTTAGGACTTTGAAAAGAACAGAGCGAGACATGACAAGGCAGATCACCGACAAGGTAAGTCCGCTTCTCTTGGTTCAAATTCATGTTTCTAACACTACCCCATAGTTGTCTGCTTACATCCACCATTGTCTTTCTCGATCAGCTCTCAAAAGTGTCATTGGAAAGGGGTATAATATGTCGGCTGTGTCCAATCTGTTTGGTCGCACTGGCTTGGGTAACGCAAGACCACAATCGGGTATAACAGGTGCTATCACGGAAGCCGACATTGCATCCGCAATTGTGCCATTGACAGATTACTTTAACGACAATTTTGCGATTTTGAATCAAACATTAACCAGCACAGCAATGACATTGGTTATGTCAAAGCTGTGGAAGGAAGTTTTAACAACAATAGAGCTACTGCTTGTACCCACACTCTCAGATAAACCATCGCAGCAGCAACAACTAACGCAGCAGCAAACAGAGATTGTCTATAAATGGTTACAAGTGAGCCATGCTGACTACTATCAATTATGTTTTCTGATGCTAACCTCTGCACTTAGATGATGTTTGATTTTTTCCATGCTGCCGATGAAAATGGCCAAGCTACTGGTGTTCCGATGGATGTGCTTAAATCGCCCAAATATCACGAGCTGCAGTCACTCAATTTCTTTTACTTTGATGAAACCGAAAGTCTTATAAGGATTTCTGGGGGGATCGCAAACAATGCAGCGGCTAGACAACAGGAAAAACGGAAAAAGCTAATGGGCACTTCTTCTTCTGCAGTAACGTCTGGGGGATTACTTGGGGTTCCAGGGGGAGCAAAGAGATCCAAGAGTGTCCTGAACAAAAGAAACTTGGGGACAATGAGAAAGGCAAAGGAGGAGAAGCGAAGGGAGGCACAGGCAGAGCCTAATGATGATATGATATTACGAATTCTAAGGATGCGTCCTGAAGCAGCCGGATACCTTAAGGACCGTAGTAGACAGAAAGAGAGACTAGAGGCGGCAGCTGCTGCAGAGGCTATTGTGCGACAAAGTGTAAACCAAAGTTCAAGTAGAATGGCGCCGCCGAGGAGGTGATTCCTACATGTTGTAATTCGTAGTGTCTTTTCATTGAATGGTGGAGAGGTTGCTTTTGTTGGGCGGGGATGGAACTGTGGGGTTCTATAGGTTCTTGTCTTGTCTTGCATTTTGGGGTTTTGGTTTTGCGATAGGTGACTTCAACTGCATTATTTCATGAGGGCACTCACCAAAGGCACGTCTTCTCTCCGAGTTTCTCAATGCTTGGGGTAATAGGGTTCGTTAGGATCCAACGATAAATTATGATTAATGATTCAAAGATTGTCTTAGTTGAATTTAAGTAGGGCCAAGAAGCCCACATATTGTGTAGATAAGCGTTACATACTACTTTTAAGTACCTGAATTGGCTATGCCAGAATACGAATTTGACAAAAAGGTGTTTGTAGACTTTACTTTTATTTTTGTAACAATTACATTCCCGCTCCAACCCTACACTTCATCAATGGTTTTGTGGCACGTGTTCTAGAGTAAGGTCGCCAGCCATAAAGACGTATTAGCGCTTGGTATCTACCTGCTTATTTTGATGGTTTATAACATTGCACTCTAATAATGGAATAATTATATGCGTTCATTCTGCATATTTAGGCCTGGGTGCCTGGATATCATAAAATGAGGCAAATGCTTGGATACCGGGTCCGTTATCCGAATGTGATCGGCATTTGTGAGTGATATATCATGATACAAGACCGGGGCGCGGCACAGTGATATAATGATCGGCGGGCCGGTGCGGAGCACCAAATTAATGCTTGTTAGACTACCGACACGGGTCCAAGATTCATAAGGAGACGTAGGGAGACGTGGGGAGATGCAAGAGCCAATTTTCGGCCGGACTAACCGGACTCCGTAAACCGTCTTAGACGTGAAGATTTTGATGTTTCTAAAAATATTTACCGGCAAACTACTAGGTAACTACCTAGGTAATTGCCGGTGTTTTACTACACGGCTCTCTACGACTTCCGAGGGATGTGGATACGACGAAGCCCTGTCTTCTGTGCTTCTCACCTTCTGTATCAAAAGTGACATTCCCGAGGCTGATCATCACTGCACAGTGACAGCATACATGTGTTGCAGTGTGCAGATGAATGGACATAGAAATTGCCGTGAAAAGTAAGCTTCTTGTGAGATCCCAAGACTCGCAATCCTGGTAGAGCAGATCCATTGAGCGGTCCATAGCCGGTTATTTCGCCCGTCCAATAAGCCGGCATGCCGGCGGCCTTGGTCAAACGGCCATGCCGAAGGACTTGCCCAGTAGTTAGCCTACACGCTATTTCTGTTGAATTCGGGGACAGGGGTGGGGCGGTGGTTGAATACATAAAGCTCGTGGTCGCCCTTGGACGTTGCCGACTGATCTGTGGACGTCTCTCGGTGACACGGTAAACGTAACCAAAATATATCCGTCATGCGGCAGATACCGAAAGAATTTTCGCTAGAATGGCTTCCCTAGGCTTCGGGTCAAATTCCCAGGTACTGTATCGAATGGCTGGCACGGCCAATGTGACATATGCCAATCCAGATTTCTTTTTGACAGGCCGAACGACTACATATCCGGTCAATTGTCAACCAATGAACCAAAGCAACAACCAAATTCTGTGAATACTAAAATTATTCTTTCTAAATTACAAACTACATAGCAGTTGACATGCTTGACGCGTGTACGTGTGAGGTTATGTATTCGAGTTTGGTCTCGTGCATCGGTTAACAAAGTCACAATAAAGCCAGAAATCCAATACATTTTCAAAGATTAAACAATACTAGAGCTTTTTTACATAAAAAAAATACATTAAAAAGATGAGTTGGAAACAATCGTACTCTAATACACTTGCACGAAGACTTAAATTCACGTGGCACGAGTTATGGAGAATTTGAAGTCCACGGTTGTGGTCTTCTGTTTGTACCCGTATCTATTACTCAACACTATTAAAAATTTCAAGCTTATCTCTCCACTCGTTATGCAATATGATCCCATACTACATAATCCATTTTGTTCTGCTTTCTATCATAGGGCGCTCTCACAGGCAAAAAAGTCCCAGTGACACACGCGATATGCTTAGGAAACTTCAGTAAATGCAATAACTAGAGTCTGAGCGTGTGATGAGCCAAGAAATTGAGCCGCCACAGCGATGCCGTTCTCGGAAGAGTTCTAGATGGTATATGATGATATACGCCAAGCTGTCGACGTGTTGCTGGTCTAGTGACAACGTGTCTGCAAAGTATTCTAGCTACATAGGTAGTTGTGATAGTATCCATTACAAGAGGGAAAAAATGACATATACTTTCACTCTCACTCAAGCTAATGTAGATAGACCATATTGACTATCGTTCCAATGCTATCCTTCGAAGGTCATCTAGTTTTGCACATTCTTGAATGATTAGTATCAAGCAATCACCATCAAAGCCGACATGACAGAGAATATTAGCGGTGTAGAGTAAATAATCGTCACGAACCCAACCTAAACCCAAGCTCAAGAATGCTGTTGTAAATTCCGAGCTCCATTGCAGATCACTCGGTACATACTACGATCACACGATAGCACTCGTATATAAATCACGTCTTCATATTTTGCAGACAATCTTGGTAAAACACTCACCACCTTTTTTGTTCATTTCACAATGAATGAAACGATATGGGCCCATTCTACTTGAACTATGTGAATCGAATTTCTACTACTTTTTGGAAAACCATTGTCAGCATACTATCACATGAAGACATATTTTATAAGCCTCACGAACCGGGTTAATACCCACAGTTCTGGCCAGAATCGCTACGGACTATGGCAACTTGTCTTATTCCTAACCGCCACGTTGTGCAGAAACTACTAGCGAACGTAGATACTCACTCACCACTACTTCTGCCATTTGTGGCTGACGGCCAGCCCATGTCGGAGGATCAAATATACAGAACTAATCTCGATTATGGAAACGCAAGAAATCTTTCAGTTGAATGAAACAGCGTGATCATGAAAGTATAAATCCTGGCTATGTGGTGGTAGAATAATGATTGGTTTCAATATTGCAGGTTTGAAAATATCGATTTAGATAGACCCCTGTGCTAAGTTCATCCATCACCACCAGCTACTAATACCCATTAGAACATCACTCATGTTGGGTGATTGTGTGGTCATCCCAATATATTGTTTTGGTAGATTTCACAACAGAAAATGAAAAGCAAATATAATCCTTTTTTTATTTTCAATCTTCGTTTTTTTGTTTTTGCAACTGAGATGTTGTGACGAGAGCTACTAACTTAAGAAAGAGATATGAGATGGCACCAAGGAGATTCGTCATGATTTAAAAGAAAATCCCCTCCTAGGGACACGGAGGGGGGGATACGGTACAAACGATGTCCACAAAGTTTCTTCTCCTATTTTCTGTCCAATCCCCCCCCGATCGCGGATTTCCCTCTATACCGAAATGAAATAAAACACCAAGAGACATCCCAGATAGGAAATGGCAAGACAATATACAATACATACGTGGTATAAGGAGTGACATGAAATCGATCGATTAAAAAGGGGGGTTGTTTTTTCTTCACACGATGCGCAGAAAGATATATGAACAGTCGGCGTCGATCTGTTTTATGGTCCCCAGGTCCATGAAGGCAAGCACACAACTTGATGACAAACGAAAAAAGAGTTTACATGTAAAAAATCGCTTCAATGATGAAAACAAAATAGAAATGCTCAAAAGCAGAAAATGGAGGGAAAAATAACACCTTATTCCAGATACCCCCATAATTTCACCCTTGATCAGAGATAGAAAGTATATTCCCCCCTTTCTATCCTGTCCTAATAAATACCTCCCAACCCTCGCCCAATAATTTCAATATTTCCCCTCCCATGGCATAGACCAAAAAAACACATCGTAACAGCGTTACAAGGGCCACCCCATCTTTTAGTGGATCCGAGCCCAGAAAATATTATGCTCTGGTCCTAGTTCGACTCCAAGGAGGAAAATGTTAATGTTGGTCGACGCAATATTTGAAACGCCGGATACTTGGTATATGTCGTGAAAAACAGTGAGAAAAAAAGAGATGAAAAGTACAATTCCAGATCAACCAAACGTCCGTTTCTTTAGTCTATCGTCATTCTCGAGGGGATAGGCTGAGAAGGATGGTTGCTCATTTCCGTCATGCTGTGCTTGTCCTCCTCGTCGTTCACCTTGCGCTTGGTGATATGCGGCTTCAGGCCCTTATCGAAGTTCATAATGCAGGCGATAGCGTTTCCTATAGTAAGAACAATCAAAATGATAGTAATGACAGCTATTCGGTTAAGTCAGCAAGACAGCCCGCAAATTATTCCATGGTGGTACGTTTAACATACCAAACGTAGTCAAACTTCGTCGGGCCGGTTTGTAGCTTTGTTCGAACTTCTTCTGGTACATGCGTACAAGCTTAAAGACGAAATATGCAAGAGCTGCAAAGAACACCACAACAACACACCACATGGCAGCCTTCAATTCTCTTCTGGTGCACCAAGCAGCAATTGCCAAGAATGCAATGGTAATTGGTAGAGCAGCGATAGTCAAGTAAAACTCATAGTCACGACCTCCGATCTGTTTTGCGATATATCCGGTGGTAGATGCAACGATGACGATGAACTGGACACTGAATCCAATGAAGAAAAAGAAATCGAACTTCAGTAGTGCAATAAAAATCTAATGTGTGTTAACAAGTGTGATCCTTGTACTTAAGTTGCTAGCTATATATATTGGACCACAAACCTGGAAAGTAAGGTACCGCTTCTTCATCCGAAGATCTGCACTGATATGCTTGTAGATTCTCCATGCAAACTCATCATAAAGTTTCCAGCATACAACAAACATGAGTACGGTAGATAGTGCGATAACACACGGAATCGTAATTAAGAATGGTCGAATCGGTTCCCAGATGTCGCGCTCTCTAAGAGGCTTGCCTTCGGGTGCTGTGGCTAAAGCAGTGTTCGCGTCCCTGATTTGGTCCATCTGAATGGCCGCATATACAAGCATAGCAAGGTTGAAGATGCAAATGCCAATAACCTGAATGGTGTTCTTCAAACGAAGAGCATCGTAGCAGAGAATTACGAGGAACATATGGGCAAAGATAAACAAAGTGAGATAACTGCATCAAAGTCAAAATCTGATCATTGGATATCTGTGATAGATAATATTTACGTTGGAATTGTCCGTGTCTGCGCCTTCTGATATTCAACATCGACATCCCCATTTTGGTACATTTCTGGTCTCAAAGATTTGATGTTATCGAGATGTAGATTGTTTTGAAATCTAGCAAACACATATCTATCCATCAAATGACATTAGCACCTATCTTTAGATGTTCCCATTTTGTGGTTCGCTTGATAGCGGTAATAGATACTATCTTGGCGAATCACGAATGGAGTGAAAGAGTCCTACCCTTCACACGCCAGAACTATGCATGACTGGACAAACGCCAAAACTAAAAAACTCCAACTCCACGGGGTGTTCGGTTTGTAAAACATCCCTCCCCTCGATTGCGGCGTCCTTCCGCCGCCGAGCAGGGAATTCCTACTGTCGTAATAAATTTTGACGGTTATGACGGGATAGTGTCCCGCCTTGGGGTGGCGCCTTAGAAGTTATAAGGGTAGCCGGCAGAGTCAGGTGAATAGATGATTGGTTTGGGCAGTGGTAGCGTATCGTGAATGACCAAGTGGTTAGGGGAAAAGTGGCGATGGATGCTTATTGTAAATGTGAACTACACCCGCGTGTCTGCTGAAGTCGTCACTTGCGAACGGGGGTCGGCTATGTGGTGATGCTGAACCCGGGGAAAGACGCGATGCACAAAGGGGGTAGGGTTGTTGTATAAAGTTGAAGTGAAGTGAAGTGGGCGAGCGAAGCCTAAGAACGAGCGGCGGAGTTGGTCGAAGAATAACACAGTAAATGAGCGAGAGGGAAAGAAGGAAGGGAGGCAGAGGGAAAAAGAGGCTTGGGGCTGTAGCGGGTGCGTAAGAGTTAATGTTGGAAGGATGGTTTGGGGAAGGAGGCTTGCGGCGAGGTGAGGCAGCCACACTTTTGCCGACGCTCGCTCGATCTCACACTTCTCTAATTTGCGAAATCCAGGATCACACAAAGGAATGAAGCCAATTTCTGTTGGTTTTTTCTAGCGAAAGCGAGAAAAATAAATAAAACGGTGTCCAACTTGCTTGGGATAATAATGGGCATGATATTAATTCTGTGTAACACGGTACTTGATGAAAGAAGCGACTTCTCTCTGTGCACTCACCACACACTTCCTTCAATACATATCTCGAAGCTTTCTTTCGTCCAAATATTCTATACGCTCTTCTACGTAACCGTGGACCAATATAGCCAGTCTTGCATACAATTATCAGCATCGAGAACAAGATTAGAACATGATAAACTCACAATTCCCTCTCTCGGTAGACCTGACACATCAAACGACACCCCCGAAACAGCAAAGATCAGTCCTTACTGTGGACTTCTGGCGCTGCGCTTGTGTCACAAAAATAGGCCTGCAGTCTGAAGAACACCCACACTTGCGGGTGTAGTCTGTGGCTGCAGTGCATGACAACCAAACCAACCCTAATCGTGGGGGCTCTGGGTTCCCGAAAAAAAATGGGCTGTGTTTCAAGAAGCCCGGCCTCTGGCTCTTCTCTGAGCGGGATGCAGCTGGCTGGGCAGTGGAGTGGGCGGAGGACGCCGCAACTGCGCGCTGGAAGCACAGCAACCATGCTGTTTCTAGTCGCAAGGCTGAGCAACACAGACCACTACGGAGACTCATGCACCATGCAAGCAACTACTACACTAGACGCTAGAAGAAATGGCAATGACAAAGCACAATGGTATTCAAAGCAACTCACCCCGCATTCTTCAAGATTCAGTAGACTTGAAGATCAAAAGTCTTGTGAAAATTGGTCTCAGCTGTAGAGAGACGGTTTGAGCCGGGGGTTCCTTCATGCCGAGTTCCCGGAAAGTTCTACCTAGGGTTCAAACCGACAGCTTGTCTTTGGGAAAGGCTCAAAGGGAAGTGGAGTCAAGCACTGATCCTGGGTTTGATCCTTAATATCATTTGACGCTTTCTTCGTGAATTTCGTCCGGCTGAGTTGCATGTGCAGTGCAGTGCGTTGGATCGGCGCGCTCTCTTGACCACTAAGAATCAGTACATATATCTGCAGATACCCTCATGAGCTCTCGAGAGCATGCAGTGCTGTTGCGCATCATGGGACATAGGAAGTCACAAGGATTCTCGCAATTTCTGAGCAACGCATCTTCATTATTCAACCTTCGAATATTTACTCTGGGGGCTCATAGATCTTTGGAGGAGAGGCTGTACGAGTACGATACACATAGTACTTATCCAATGGCCATCATGAAAAAACCTTACCTACAATACAATCGATCTAAAAGATTAACCATGCACCCATGGTGCCTCAGTTGCGCAGAACCCACTAGATTGGGTATTGGTCTACAAGCTCGGCTTTCTCGAATTGAAGAAATCGCAAGAATATTGTGGGGGATCAAGCATTTCGTGCATTTTCAGACCAACCACATACAGACCGGAATATTCTGACATTTGCCCAATAGCTCTGAGTGCCTTATATCGAAAGATACCTACCGCGCATATAAGGGTCTGACAGAGGCGGAACATGCACACCACAGCCCTCATGCTGGGTGCTTACATAACATGGAATTTCCAAAGAATATTCTCAGACACACATAAGCAGCTAAATATATCAGGAGAAACACGGCATGCATGGTTGCTGACCGGACATGGGCCTACACAATGTACTGGAACCAGGCTGCCAATAGCAAAGATTCTCCACCGAATTCATGAACGAATCGAACCCATCGAATTACTACCACCTACTAACATTGAAAGCTTGACTCACACAGTAGCACACTCGGCTCGTACAACCTCACAACGACCAGTGTGGAGTATTACGAGCCAGCCCCCAAGTGCTGACCAACTGACACTCCGCACCATACTCCATACGGCCAATCTGTGGCTGGTGAACGCGTGAGCGAAATTAAGGCCCGTCGTAGCTACATACCAACAACAACAAACGCACGGACTCGAGCGCCCGCGCCGGTTCCGTAGTGCACGTCGAGATTGGAAGGAAAGTTGTTCCGACCTGGTGTCGTTAAGCCCGGATGGGAAACAACTAAGCGAAATACGGGCGCCGCAGGTTGGGAGGGAGGGCCGGAGAAAGCTTGGACGTCTTCTGCAGGAGAGCCGCCTATCAGGGAACGGAATAACTGCGCACGCTGATGCCTGGTATGGTGGAAGACTTCCAGGATCAGATAAGATTGGATAGATCTGATAGGCTGGGTCGGCACGTGGACGGTGGAAATCATCAAGCTGCCAATTAACGACTGACTGACTATGGAAATTCCGTAACAAAATATTTATTACTGCGGTGCATCTTGAGGTGATAGTTTGATCATCGTGATAGTTTGATGATTGACGAACGGCCGATAAAACCTTAATACTTACGGTTGCTATAAGATCAAAACAGGCTTCTGAACAGTCTGAAAAATGTATTTTTCTCGTGCCCAGCATTCTATCAACCTCCAAACCCCATACTTCATGCCTCGGCGGCTTTTTTGATATCATATTTTATAGTTTAGCAAGAACTACTGGCTGGACACGAGACAAAAAAAAAACAGGATAAGAGACAGTGATAGTAGAAGATTGGTCACAAAATTGTACTGGAATATCCTATTGATCCTGGTACAATATAGAATATTGATCAAACTGAGGGTGGAATGCAGTTTGTCATGGCAAACGGTATCTGCATAAACTGATCTCGAAATTAGGGCTAATATTCTATTCAGTTACGTTTAATGCCCATATATGCTTACCTGCAGGCTTGAATACAAACAAAAGGTGCATAATCGACTACACTCTCGGTCCAAAAGTATCCGCGGGGGCTACCGCTTTTGCACCGAGAATCCGCGGATACTTTTGCTCCGAGAATCTGCGGATACTTTTGAACCGAGAATGTAGAGTACAGCATAAGTTGCTCTCACTGGGGTCAATATTGCAATGTGAACTTCGTCAATCTACTCAACAAGCTAAAAACAGTGTCTCGCGAGTTATCGCGATTCGCTGGTGGAAAGATTGTAAGCTCTTGTTTGCCTAATATAGATGTGCGTTATGGCATTGCTATCGATTGTCGATAGCTAGAGTTTATGCCACACGAGCTTCAGATGGTTTGGCTGCTTGAGGTGTGTGAGTAGATCATGGAGTGACAGGAAAGCCAAGTATACATAGTAAGATCTATATCCATACTCCTGCTAATACCCTCTAATAATATCGTCTCATTAGGCCAAAACCCCCCATCTATCAGCAGCCACCAACTGCAGCCACCTTCCCTCACACCCCATCACTCACCACAAACAACCCCCCAAAAGCCTCTCCATCAACCTTCTCAATCCCCTCCGTCAACGCCCCCCAACGTTCCTTCCCGCCACTCATATTCCCCACAACAGCTCCGAGCATCTGCACCGTCCTCCGCAGCTCCTCTACCACCTCCGCATCCCCTTCTTCGCGCCCATCATCCCCAATGCGGCCCCAACACAGCGCCAGCCCCCGCAACAGCTCCGCCGCATGCGTCCCCGCGCGCGGCCAGCACACCCGCAGCAGCGTCTGCTCCGCCCGCAACGCCGCCAGGAGCAGCTCAGGGCATGTCCCACCGAACGGGTTCGCGAGGATGTCGGACAGCAGCGTCGTCACGTCCCGCAGATGCCGCACCGCCCAGATCCCCATATCGCCCAGCACGCCGTCCAGCGCCTCGATCAGCACCTGCGCAACCGCCACATTCTCCCCCGCAAACTGCACCCCGCGTACCACGCCGTCGGCGATACACACGCCCAGCAGTGCCGCCCTCTTCCTCCTCTCCCGCGGCTCCCTCGCCCTTGCCAACCTCCGCAACGCCCCAAACGCGGCGCGCAGCAGCGGCACGGCCTGCGCAGTCGGCGTGAGCGGGGGTAAGTAGTGCAGCGCGGGCAGCACCGCGTCCCACACTACCTCTGCCAGCCCAGTACGCAGCAGCAACGTCGACCCCGCCTCCTCCAGCCGCGACAGCAGCGCCGTGACCAGCGTGATCGCGCGTGTCCGTATAGCTACGTCCGTGGAATCGCATAGCGTCAACACCGGCGGGAGCAGCAGCGGCCATGCGTCCTCTAACGCGTCCGCCGGCAGAGCTGAGAGCACGTGTGCGAGCACCGCTGGCGCCGCGGGGGCCCGGGACTTCCACACTGGGGTTAGCGCCGTGTCGGGGTTGGTGTGCGCCCGCACTGCCAGCCGCCCGGTGGCCGTGACGCGTGCGGTGGAGGACGACGGCGTGGCAGATGCAAATAGCGGTTTTAGCGCTGCGAGGACGGAGAGCTGCACGGCCGCTGTCGATAGCGCGGGGGTGTCGGCGAGGAGTGTCGCTGCGAGCTGCCGCGACTCTGGGGTCGTCCAGACGTCGTCCGGCGAGGTGAGCGCGGCGAGTGTAGCGGCGAGGTCGGCATTGGCATCCAGCGGTGTCGTATGTAGGAGATTTAGGAGCTTTGTAGATAGCGCGTGGTAGCCTGGTAGCGCGGCGGGGAGCGGCGCGGGGGTGGTATCGTCGTCGTCGGTGTAGACTTCCGCTGGTGCCAGCCCGGCGTGCGGGCGCAGCAGGGCCAGGAGGCGTGGCTGGAGACTGGTGACATCGGGAGCGGTGGAGAGGTGGGATTCTAGTGGTGGGAGCTGTGCTAGTATCTGCGTGTGTCAGCGGCGACTGTAGAAGGGCGGCGTAGAGGCGGCGGTGTACATCAATATACTGCTGCTCAAGCGGCTGCGACTCGTTCGCGAGAATGTGAAGACACGTATCGAGCGCGACAGAAGCTCTGGAGACGAGCCATTAGTCGTAGTAGTTAGGGTAGGATGAGGTGGGTGGGTGGATACTGCGTCTCTGAGTCAGAGTCGGCGGCCGGCGCGGCGTCGTCGTCGGCGGAGAGGTCTTGGATGAGCGGCATTGCGGGGTGGCGGGGGGTTGTAGTGGAGGGGTTGGGGCGACGCGTTGGTGCTGCTAGGTGCGGTGCCAAGATTGGGGATGGGGCATGGGGTGTCACCCGGTTGGATTGGGGCACGAATTGACATGACGAGTACGAGTATGAGTACACTACACACTGGGGTAAGTAATCGAGGCAGATTGGAGGTACTAATAGGAGGATGGTGTTTAGCCAGTTGCCCAAGGGCTTTGTTAATTTACATATGCACGGAGTGCTTAGCGGATTACAATGAAGCTCAATGGCACGTAGTAGAGTAATGAACGTATAGCATGAATGCACCTAAATTACTACCCATCAATCCCCGCGGGGTAATCAATTGGGTATCTTGGAGGCACTGATAGCGGATGGTGTTTGGTCTGTCGCCCAGTGACGGTTTTGTTAATTCATGCACAGAGTACTTAGCGGATTGAATTAGAAGGGCCATAGTTGATTGATACATGGCATGGCAGGTAGCAGAGTCAACGATATGTGTCCAGAGTAATAATATACGCAGGCCTGGCATGTGTGCACTTCCTAATTATCAATCCCCGCAATACCACTCGCTACTCTCTCACTCATTCACTCTATCGTTACAAACCCGGCGGTTAAAACACGCATATCACGGCATCAAACGGCAACAGCAGCATCCGTAGGGTGCGATACATAATAGCGCTGCCTCAGTTGCCTGTAGTGTGTCCCCAGTTGCCTGTATGTGTGTAGTGTGTGTGTGTTTAGTGCCTATATATTGTGTAGTGTGTGTGCAGTGTGTTCTGGCATGTGCTCGTTGGCCAGGTTAATTTAGTAGCTTGCGGGGTTGGTTGTTTGGACTGCATTGCTAGCCATGTGTAATAAGGTGGGGAGTAATTAAGCCAGATTTTGGCTGCACTCCAATCATGTGTGGAGTCTAGTCATAAAGGAATTGGCATGTTATAACATAGAGAGCGTTTATTGTCATTTGTGGCACTGCGCTGAGTGGTTGGAGGCACGGATGGTAGATGGAGTGGCATGGCATGGTTATTGTGTTATTGTGTTGTTGCAATTGTGTCGAATCAGGATACGTAACGGAGTCGAGTCGTGGATTGAGTGCTATATCCTCGGTTAGAGAGTTAATTGCCGTGCGACTGTGATGTGTGATGTGATTCTGGCCTGGCAGCTTCATTAGTCTGGTCGTGCTCCTAACGGACACTACATCGCTGCAGTATCGACTTCTTATTACCTACACCACTGCTCGATCGGTCGCCTTGCACACAGAATACACATAAATAGCAATCATTTTTTATTTTTATGCAAATTTAAATTAAAAAAATAATTAGTTTCAGTTGGATTTCCTTTTTGTTTGGATGAATGCAATAGGAATATGTAGCTAGAAGGAATGCGGTGTGCTGGGTGGGATGTGGGAGGATGTGGGCAGGATGGGGGGACATATTGGAGATTAGCCCGCAGAAGCAGCAGGTTTGGAGACTCCAAGGTGCGCACTGAGTGAGGATGCAGTAGTCGAGTCAATTAGTGGCATTGCGACCATGGATGCTGTGGTGACTTGCTGGGATTGCTGGGTGTGTGTGTGTGAGTATGTGTCCAGTGTGTCTAGAGTATCAGTGTGTGTGTCCAGTGTGTGAGTGAGTGCACTCAGTCAGTGTGTGTGTCGGCAGCATTCCACTCACTCAATCCATCCATAAAGTGTTTATCGTTTTTGTGCGTATTGGGGCACGCCTGTCATCTGCGGCGAATGAGTGGGGCATGCCGCGCCGGAAGAATATGGTCGCCATGATTGCGACGACGGCCGACCGGGATGGCGCCAGCGGTTGATTGACTGCTGCCCATTCCAGCCATGACACAACCAGGCCTGGCCACACATTGCATTGCCTGAAACGACTAAATAATGTGACAATGTATCGCACTCGTGCGGAGTAATAATATGATGGGAATTATGTCGAGAGGTTTTTATTTTATTTTTATTTCTATTTCTATTTTTTTTTTGTTTTTTTGTTTTCGGTTTTGGGTTTTCGCTAGCTGAGCTTAGTAGGATTTGGGAGAAGAGGGGCAGGTGGATGGATGGATATGGATGGATGGATGGATGGATGGAGTAATGGGCGACCGACATGATGATGATGATGATGGCAGACAGACCCAATGTGCCAGAGGCAGACCGTTACAGACGCCCACCAATTCCACGGCGCACCCCAGAGCGCTGCCCCTCAAACTGCCAATTGCTGCACCCATTGCCAAAACTCTATCCCGCCCGCGTCAAGCTCCAGTCCCATCATACTTGCCATAGTGTCGTATTTCGCTGCGGACCCACTTTTCGCTCGTCTCTTACATACTTCCGTCCCCCCTCCCCCCCACCAGACCTGAAAAAAATTACTATACTTGTTACTACTTAACGAGGGCCAGCCCCTTCATTTTTTTGCTGGAAAAAAAATTCTAGGGATTTATCCGATCATTGTATTTGGGCATAGAAGTGAGGGAGTCAATCCAGTTCGCATTCATCTGCATCCATTCACGCTCCTGTTCTGCCGACAGACACTCACGGACCCTGCTGCTCGCTCTAGTGGAATTCCCCCTCTAATTCCAAACTATTTTCTGTCGAGGTTGCGGTTGTTGGCATCATATCTGGCCACCTGCACTTTCACTTACTTTCGTCGTCGCTTTCTTTCCACATTACATTGCCAGCCAATTCAGTGCACCACCCGCGTGATTGACTGACTCACTCATTGAATTCACACAACTTGTCCCCTCACTCAATTACTCGCTCACTCAATACCGCCAACAACAGCCCACTTGGCTCGCCAGCGTAACTCCATATAAACCAATAACCCCCCGAAATCCGTCAAAGTGGCCACCTCCGTCTTCAACTCGCCAACATCCACCATGGCACCCCGAATAACCGCTGCGAAGCCGAAAGAAATCGCAATTGCGCCGGCGCTGCCGGTACACCTCGACCATGATGATCTCATCCGGAGACGCGATGCTGTAAGTTTCTCCTGCGATTGCTTTGACCGACCCCCCATCCACCTGTTTTGCGAGGGCGGTGGGAATCAATTGAGACTTGAAATCTTCCACGCATCCCAACCGACCGTTACAATGAATGACGCGTGCCGCTTCCCTGCTCGCATCCCCCACCATGGGTTACCCAATGCAGCACTGGCATCGCGTCGAAATCACAACACCCATCGTCTCGGAGAATTATTTACTTTTTGTGTCAAATTGCAAGCCACGATTCCAGGATGCTAACGTCGATTGTGGCTTTAGTTTGTGACGTCCATGGCAATGCTTAGGAACGCTGCCGAGGAGGCGTCGCGCGCCGGCCTCGCATACTTCGATGTGATTGCTGGTGCTCCGCTGGGTGGCCATCTGCCGAACGGCGTTGACCACGCTCATGGGCT